>PVKC010030888.1:0-14699 GCA_004027635.1 Crocidura indochinensis
TCCTTCCTTCCTTCCTTCCTTCCTTCCTTCCTTCCTTCCTTCCTTCCTTCCTTCCTTCCTTCCTTCCTTCCATCCATCACTCAAATGAGGCATATATAACATTTGATATGATCATACCAGATATTACTTACCTTAGTATTCATGCATATGAGTTAACTATATGAATATACATACTTCACAGTTCTAGTATATAGTTACCAAAATTTATCCCATGTATGTCCAGTCATATTTGATGATTTGAAGGCCAAGGAACTTCAATATAGGACACTTCAAGAGGAAGTGATGCAAGAGGAAGAGGAATCATTTTTTGTCTTATACACTTAAAATAGCATTTGGCCTATTAAGTTGAATCTTACTAACATCGTTGTTTTGGGAAGGGACTGAGTTTTGGGCCACATATATGCTCATTGATCCTTCCTTCAAGAGACTTATTGAAGTTCTCGGTATGGATGGAATAAGTTTAGCCACATGCAAGAAGAATACCTCAACTCTTATTTTATCACTCCATCTCCATCTTAACCCATGTACTATTTATCTTCATCCCTTTAAAAAATAGCTTTCATTCATGTGAGGAAGAATGATATTCGGAATCAGTTTTATTCTAGCATCTGTTACTCAACTTTCTGTGACATGAATTTTCTTCCCCCATTTTACCTATGGAAAGAGCATGAATGTGCCTGTGGATGTAGAAGATAAGAAGACTCTTTCTCTTTACTTTTCTCTTTAAGATATGACAATGCTTTCAAAGTAAAAAGCAAAAGCTTTAAATAAAATACATTTTTTTACTCTCCTCTTCCCTTTGAACATTTTGAAATGAGAACCATTTATTAGACCTGGATCTATGCAAAATTCTAATTTTCAAAGTGGCAATTGATCACTATGTGCACCATCTTTTTCTTTTGGATTTTTCTAAGAAATAATTTTTAAGTTAAACTATGTAATAAAAATTCAGACTAGGTTTTATTAGGAAGGAAATTGATTTTTTTTGCTTCTTTTGGCCACACCCAGTGCTGCTCAGGAGTTACTTCTGGCTATGTGCTCAGAAATCATTCCTGGCGTGGGGGACCATATGGGATGCTGGGGATTGAACGCAGGTCTGTCCCGGGCAACATGCAAGGCAAACACCCTATCATTATGCTATCACTCTGGCCCCAGGAAACTGATTTTTTTTTAAAAATCATAATACAGAGAGTAAGGCATTAATCATTATGCAGCTGCTTCTGCATGATGTGACTGCAACAGTGGTTCATTTCCTGACACTGTTTCTATTCTTCTGAGCAGGACCATTGAGCACAAAGTCAGATATAGCTCCAGAACAGGTTGTGGCCACCAAAACAAAAAATGTCACAAGTTACAAAGTAGATTTCTTAGTAATGTGACTGTGTTAACTTTAGAGGAGTGGAGTTTGGTGACTTTCTAGGTACTTCACAGTCAGGGAAAGAGGAAGTAAGTAGAGTTGTCTTTGAGCTAATGATCCAGAAGTTGTTCACATCAATCCTTTTTACATTCCATTAGTCTGTGATAGGGTATCTAAGAAAAATTATCTTAAGCTGTGAGCCTATATGCCCATCAAAGTCACAGGGAATTTTTGAAAAAAGAAGAAGCAAGCAATGGATATCAGAGAAAGACTTAACAAGTGCATTTATAGAAAATGTGGTTAAAATATAAAGCTAAAATAGACCAATTGGAGAAAACTGTAAGCAGGTCCTAAGATTACCGTATTTAGTTGTGAATATATGGTACCATATTTGCTCTTTAGCTTCCGGGTGATCAAAATGAAAATAAAGGGAAACACTGCTACATATTTATCAGCATTCCTGTGACACAGACAAGCTAATCATGAGAAATACAGATTTTCTCAGTTATGACAATATATAGCTTTTCTGAGTCTGACCAATGCAGCCTCACATTGTATTTTATTGTGATGATACTAAGAAATCCATAACAGAATCCATAAATATATCCCTGTAAGAGAAACAACATTTAAAAAATATGACTAATAAAATAAATAATAGAATGAAGAATAGAATAAATGAAAGCTAATAGTATAGGTCAAGGCCTCAATTTTACAAAAACAAGTGTGTCTTGGAATGAGTTAGGAGAACTAAGAAGAATGACAAACACATTTTTTAAGTAAACAATGGAGATTTATGTCAAAGTTACTTGAGGATGCTTGCTCTCCCACCTTAAAGTATTTTGAAATAAAGCTCAACAAAACTCAAATAAGTAATAATAATAATAATATTGATCACTTAACTGATTAGCAGTTATCATCTTGAATAGTTGAAGGTGCAGCATTTCATATCATGATCTTGTGACAGTGAAATCTGGGGAAAAGACAACAATTAGCATAATTCAGCTCTCTAGCATTAAGCATTACTGAGATAGGTTACAGCGCACATCAATTTTATTATCTTAGCAACACAGTGCTGTTTGTTAGACATTACACATTTCATCTTGTATAAAATAGCCTTGTTACATGCCCCAAGAAACACCACTAAGAACAGTAGTAGAATTTTAATTTATATATCTTTAAAAGCCCACTGTTGGAGGCCATAAAACTAGTACAGCAGGTAGTTTGATCTTGGCATCCCAAATGGTCCCCAAGCATAACAGGAGTGATTCCTGAGCTCAGAACCATGTAACCTTGAGCAGAACTAGATGTGGCCCAAAACTAAAGGAAAAATCCCCAGTTACTATTGAGTAAAGCTGGTTTATCATCATTGTATTGCATAGCTTATGTACTAACTAATATGGTCCTGATAACAAAATTTCTTTAAAGGAAAAATCATTGTGGACTGAATTGTCAGCAAATAATGCAGTAAGTTAGAAATATTTGTAATAGTGAAGGGGGAGATATATGGAGATTCAAGTCAAGAGAAATTTCATAAGTGGATAAAAGTAATAGAAATGAAACTGATCTTAGAGATATTTTGGAAATATAAAAGTTATAAAAGAGGATGTGGATCAGATTTTAAAACCTAATAATTTTTCCAGTGATACTTTGATATGACATAGTATAATTATATTTATTGTGAAGAAAATCATATTGGGAGAGTCTAATGAAAATGTTGGTAAGAGATAATTCAAATTCAATAGTTAGAAAGTTGTCAGTTTTACTTGATAGGTTACAAATTAACAATAATTTAGGCTCCAGTAGAATTCTACAGGAAATAAGAGATAAAAGGATAAATTCTAGCTATATGTTGGATGTAAAATACATCTGTATCACAAGTTGGTGTGACAGATTAAGAAATTATGAATCCTCAGTTTCTAATACAAATTTGAATTGTGACGCACTGAAGTTAGACTAGAGCGAAAATTAGAAACAATGGCATAATATATTCCTCTAAGTCTTGAGTATTTTCTCAAAAGTTACCTACTTAATGAAAGTTTCTTCTGTTTTGGGTGGGATAACAACTAGGAACCTCCAAAATTTTTAACTCAGAGTTGGGTAGAAAGTGTTATCGGCTTCTTTCCTGAATAATTCCTTTTTGGGAGATTAAAATTTTGCTTAATGGACTCTACATAATGCAGAAGCTATAGTACTTGCCTTGTAACTAGTTAGTTTGGTTCTGTCTCCAGCATTCCATATGATCCCATCCATATGATCTCCAGGAGTAATTCCTTGAGTGCACAGCCTGGAGCAATCCCTGAATATTGCCAGATGTACCTTCCCTCTCTGAAAATAATAATGACCCCTCCAAATAAAACTAGATTAAGGTCATATAGCTCTTAAGTAGCAGGCTATATATCAGTTCTCAAGAAAGTTATCTTGGTTATTTTTATTTTTAATGTATAAATGAGAAAATATTTTTTTGTAAATTAGAGCCCAAGTACTTTGAAAACTCCATTTCAGAATCCTTTCTTGACTATTAGCGCATTTAGAATTATTGGTTCTTATTCCTTCCTGCTTAGAAAGTAGCATGACACTATTTTCCACATTTTTCCTATTTGAACAAGATACAGAAATCTCAGATAGTTCCTTTAAATAGGTCATAGAAGGTTAGCTCCATTTATATATTTGTGAATGTCAGCAGAAACAATAGCATTTTTGAATATATGTTTTAACTTTCCACATATTTACTTTTAAACTATTCTTAGCAATATATTTGCCTTCAAGATGAAAGCTTTAAATACCCCTCTTTTGTGTAAAAAAAAAAAATGTCTCCATAGAAACTGATATCTCAATGGACTTTCCCTGTGCTTTGACTTTAAAAGTTTTAGGTTTCAAAAATAGATAAACCAGTTGACACACTATAGTTCTGATAACCAGGGCACTGTGATCATAATAGTCTTCTTGTCTAGTTATCTATTGCCAAAGACCACAGCCTCCCAGAGGCTGATCAGGCATGACTCTGACAGGAGAGGTTTTCCTGGAGACTGGGTTTAATGGGGGAACAGGCAGGGCAAGGAAACCTGAGACCTTATAGCCAAACCCTTAGGCAGAGAGAGGGAGAAAGAGAGAGAGAAAGAGAGAAGTCTGGGTTAGAGACCAGGGCAAAGATTCAGTCAGATAGATGACCAGGAAAGAGGGATAGTCAGAAGAAGCAACTGGGCACTCCAGCTAAGTTTTTCCAGCAAAACTGTCCGAGAAATGCCACCAGCATCTGAGAGGAACAGCCAGGAAAAACCGCCAGAAGAAATAGCTTGCCAGCAGCAGCAAGAGCAGCATTGCAGCATTCTCTACCTCCATCATTACCCCTGCACTTGAGTTGTGGGGGAATTATATACACCATCACCACCCCTCAACTACAATTAAATGACAGTTACCATGGGGGTCCATTTAAAGGGACAGACCTGGCAGTGTAACCTGAGAGTCTATGCCACAGATGCTTTTCTGCACATGTATGAGAGAAGTGCATATCTCTAATGAGACAGAATTAATTCTAAGCAGGCATTCTTTCTCTGTGGAGCCTAATGTGTGAGGGAGCCGGATGTGAAGCTCTACATTGTTTGGATGAACTGTCTCACCCTAAATTCCCCTTAGGATCCTCTTAAATTCTACATTCTTCTCCATTAGAATAATTTCCTCCTTGTGCTTATTTTGGATTTGCAGGATGCTTTTTCAATATAAATATTTAATGGGCTTTATGACATAGTCCGTATTTACACGCAGAAATATTGCATTAGAAGAGTTTTTCTTGGAATATTCTGAGTATTTCTGGTTCTAATTTGTATGTAATCTGTTTTTGTTCTTGCCTTTGGATCCTATCAGTTAGTACTCAAGACTTGTTCCTAACTCTGTGCTCAGGAATCACTCCTGCTAGTCTCAGGGGACAATATATGAGATGCCAGGGACTAAACCCAGGTTAAACACATGCAAGGCAAGCATCCTACCTGCTGTATTTTTTCTCCAGCCTTTGCATTTGATACTTAGTTCCAGATCATCTTTAAAATGAATTATATTAGAGCATTGTGGATAAAATTTCCTCTTCAGGTTCTCTTCTTCCAACTCAAAACTTTGCTAACTTCATGTTTATGGAATTTCAAAACTTATTGAAATAGGCCACTATCTCCAGAACAATAATTTTTTTCAATTATTTTTCATTAAGTGCCTATAAATAGATTTAAATGTTATCATGGTCAATGGTTATGAAATTTAAAATTTTGGAGCCAAATCTATGTATAAATATACCTGATATCAAAAATTGATATTTCTTCTGGCTTATGATACTGTTCTATTTCTCTCTTCTAGAAAAAATATCATATTTCTTAATCCTTATACCTTCTGTCTATTCCTAATGTTTGTGCTCAGACATACTTAATTCAGTTATTCCTAATCTTACACTCTCAACACTCAGGTTGGACTCTGTTCACAATAGTAATGGCTTTATTATTTATCCGGGCAAGGTTACACCCAATGATTTAGGGAGAACATTAGGGCTACATTCAGCAATAACAGAGGAACATTTATCTTCTAATGTGATATAATTTACTTTTTAATGCTATTGCTTCCATCTCTTCTTGAAATTGTTACCTCTCAGGAAGTAGAAATTTTTGTTTCCTTCAGCAGTGCTTCTTCACATGTCTAGAATGCTTTCTGGTTGAAAAATATCTGGACTCATACAGAAGTCTTGAATGTATGAATGAAAATAGTAATAGTAAGTTTGGGCTATGCCACCTATCATAGATTTGAAACACAGTCTATCCAAACTCATCTTTCCCACAGTCTGCACACTTCTCTGCCACAATATAGTCATTTTGTTTATGGAAAAGAATTTTTCTTTGTTTTCTTTGTGATATTTTCCAAGGGCAGATATTAATGAGCTCAATGTTCTATTTGGTGTTGCTCAAAAGATGACATATTCACTCTTACAGGGCCAGTTAATTCTATTGGCACAGTCTGTTATTGTTTCAGATACCTTACCTTCCTCAGTTTAGATTTGCAACCAGAAAGCTGGTAATTACATATCCGCTTGTTATGTAAGATCATATTACATTATCTCAAAATGTATTCTGTACATTTCCAGAACTCATGACTTTTTGGTCTTATTTCTACTTTTTTGTTGGTTTATTTTCCTTTGTTTATTTTTTGCTTGAGTAAGCCTGGTGGCCATTTGCAAGGCAAGTATACTACACACTGTGCTATTGCTCCTGCCTCTAGTTTCTTCATTAGTAAATTTAGAAAATCTAACATTTTCTAAATCCTTCATTTCTTTAGGTTTTAAACTATTTTCTCTATATATCATTATATTCATTATTAATCTTGACAGTTTTCTCCATTTCAATCTCATTCCATTTATATTTCTCTGGTGTGCTAGCAATGAGCTCATCATAGAACCCGTGTTTAATTTTGAAGTCAACCTAGAAAATCTAGACTATTTGGTGATAGTCTTAAATTTTATTTATTCCACTGGCCAAAATTTAGCATCATTCTAGTAGAATAGCATCATTCTAGTAGGGTTCCCTTTTCTTACTTATTTTTGTTCTTGCCATAAAATAATGGTTAAGAGTCTGGACTCACTCCTACCCACTCTTGGCCACCTGGACCTGAAGTTTTAGTGTGAGAATTTCAGGATGCCGAAGTATTGCTGGGGCCATACCTAGATCACCCCAGATGTACTTGATGCCCTTCAGGACTTTCCTCTTAGATGATTAAGGAACATATGATTTTTGAGGATCTAGTCAGGTCAGGCTCATGAGAGATATGTATTCTAATCAATGTACTATCTCTCTACCCTAATTAGAGTCTTCATGAGGGAAGACACTATTGAAATTATTTTCTCCATATCTATTTAATTAGATCAGTTAAAAAGTGGCTTACTTAATATTAAACTAATTATTGAGATTACATCACAGAAATGCTCTGAGTTCTTCAGATTTGAAACAACAATAAATTCATCTCTATGAGATTCCTGTTCATCGAGCATAAAACAGACTGATAAATGTTCTCAAAGAGTTTACCATCTATAATGGGCTACAGAGATATTACCATGTCTCATTAATTTAGTGAGTGCCTGACCTCACCGAACCAGTAAAAGCCAAGAAGATGCAATATGTTGCCATCAAGTTTGAAAATTAAAAGGAATAATTTTGATACTGAAGATGAAAAATATAATTTAGCAGCACAAAATAGCATGTACAAAGATAGAGCATGAATAGATGTTGCATAAGAGGACAAAGCATAAGACATGAGGGGAAGAGGATTTGAGAAAAATTATTAGACAGGTGCCAGTTGTACTTTGTGATAGGAACTTACAGGTTAAAGCTCGGGTGCCCTGGCAAGGGTTCAACTGATATGAAGGAGTTGTCATAGGAAGGAAATATGCTTAGAATTGTCCGTAGTGGGAGAAATTTGAAGAACTCTGTAATAGATTCTAGCTTTTAACCTGCATTACAATTATACAAAGGTTTGTGTAAATGGAGATGGAAGTTATTTTAAAATAAACATATATGATTTATTACTTGTTGACATTTTATTTGCATGCCTATTTTGTGTACTTATTTAATGAGGGTTGGTTAAAATTTTCTTAAGCGAATAGGGAGCTTCAGTGGAAATAGTTTTATGATCCCCTGGAATAGATCATGACAAAGATTAGAAAGGTTTTAATGAAAATTTATTGTTAGGTTTTAAGAAATAGATGCTGACTGACATTAAAAGTCACATGCATTCCTTGAGTATCAGCTTATTTGGAAAAATATGAAATCACAGCTGTCTTTCAACTGATCTTGATCAGTTGTTCACTTTTGATAGCTATAGGTGAACAAAGTATGATTGGCTATTCTGGGTTTCATGCTTGTCAAATTGCTCTGAGACAGATTGGGATTATGTTTCTAACAATGATTTATATCATCCCATCTTCTTCTACCCTTGAGTTAACAGCTACCCTGTTTTGCCATCTTGCTTCACTTTCTAGATTAAATTTCTGTATTGGAGTAGTAAGTTACTGATTGCGCGACCTTACAGCTGCTAAGGACTTGAGTCTTTTTTAGTAGTAGAAGTCACTTAAATTATTTCTTTAAGCACCTAACTTACTGTCAGAATTTCAGAAGAATCACAAGCACATGCAGCCCATATATCCTTTGTATATTTCAGAATATATAGATTTTAAAGTATTGATTTCATTTCTAACAACTTATTCATCTCACTCTTTTTAGTTGGTCTCATTTAATATGTTTCATTTCACTCTGGATGAAATGAAATAATTGAGTTATTATTGTGTTTTCAGCTGCTTTTTTATTTTCTTTTTAATTTACAGTTTTCTCGTGTACTAAAGAATAGAGCCTGGCCCACATTTAAACAAGCCAAGTCAAAAATCTCCCCTCTACACAGCAGTGATTTCTGTCCTACCAACTGCCATGTCAATGTGATGGAAGTTTCTTATCCCAAAACATCAACGTCTCTGGGGAGTGCATTTGGAGTTCAGTTGGACAGTAGGAAACATAATTCTCATGATAAAGAAAATAAATCTTCTGAACAAGGTATGCTAGATTTTGGAGCTTTATTCCATTAATCAAAGAAATATAGGCATTCAAAAACTATTCCTGTATTCCTAAAACTGGATAGTTTATTGGTATTTAAGCAAATAAGCATTTATAAAGACTTTCTCACTGTAATTATTTGAACAAAATATGTCTTAAATATAGAATTAAAGTGGAAGTAAGCACTTTAATATAAAGAAGAATATTTTATTATTGATTATTACAGTTCCGAGAGGCTTCACTTACGTGAGACAAGAGCTTTATAGTTGAAGAATGATTAGTTTGGCCTTCCTTACATGTATGATAGACATAGCTCATTTTCTGTGAGGAACATTAATCTGAAAATGTCCTATAACTCAGAGAAAAATATTGGAGGAACATCTGCCCAGTACATACTGCCATTCTGCACCATTATTATAGGACATTGTCTTCAAATAGACTTTCAACCCCTCATCCCAATTCCCCATAAACTTTATGCATATTTTTATTTTAGTAGTTTTTAATTGCACACAGATGCAATTTCTCAATTGTTTTGTAGTTAACAACTTTATGAGATTTGACTTTATGGTCAAGGATATTTTTATGTCTTTTTATCCAGTTTTAATGCAGTGATTCATTTTTGTTCCTTATTTTTCCAGGATTACATTGTCCATTTGGAATTTTTTTAATCTTATAAAATTGATAGCATTACGTAGTCTATTTTTGTGAAAAATGCTGTTGAACATTTGATAAGGATTGCATTAAAACTTCACAATGTGTTCTGTAGGATGAACATTTCAACAGTGTTAGTTCTTCCAAATTTTTTATATAGACTATATTTCCATATATTTGTATCTTGTATTTTGTTTCCTGTTAAACTGTCATTTTATTTTGTACATTTCTGAAAATAATAAGAATTACAGCGGACTGAGTTAAATGTGGAAAATATATCTCTGAGATTATTTTTAACTCCTTAGGGAAGCTGAGTCCTATGGTATATATTCAACACACAATTACAACAATGGCAGCCCCTTCAGGCCTGTCTCTGGGACAGCAGGATGGGAATGGTCTTCGTTATTTACTAAAGGAAGAGGACTTAGAAAATCAAGATATTTATCAGAAACTGCTGGGTAAACTTCAATCTGCACTGAAGGAGGTGGAGATGTGTGTTTGTCAAATAGATGAGTAAGTGTTATATTTATTATACTTTTAAATGGGCTTAATAATATACATATAAAAATGTATTTTGAATGCTATTGATTTTTTTTTTCATAGAGAAGATTTGGAGATTTTTTGCTGACCACATAGATTTTCTTCCTTTCAATGCATTAAAATATAAAATATGTTTTAAGGAATCATTTAATAAAGAGAAGAGAGTAACCCAATTCTATTATACAAAATGTTCTTAGTGTGATAATATTAGATTGTAATTATTATAAATTAGTATCAATTCAATGTAGTTGAGTTGATAATTCTTTTAGAAAAGGGTAGTTGATTTAGTGTATTATACATCCCGAAAATATTTCTGAAAACTATAAAATATTAAGAAATTCTTAACATACTGTATTTGGTCAGTGAATAAATGTAGAATCTTTTTTGGTGAATCCAATGATCAGTTTCTTTTTTACACTTCTGATTAAAGTAATGGTCTACCAAGCAGAAAATCAAATAGCTGTGCTAGTAATTTGAAGGTTTTTAACTAAGAGAAGATAGAAATATTTAATTAAAAATAAAGATAGAAGCTCTGATTCTTCCTTGAATTTAACAGTTGAATGATTTGCTACATGTGAGATGTGATTATTTTTTTATATTTATTATTGGAAATAATGTATAGTTAAAGCAATACAAGATTTAAAAAAGGAAACTAAACATCTAGTATTGGCTGGAATGTAATTAAAAGGAATTATTCACTACTGATGTGAATGCTGTGGAGTTCAGTCCTTATGTAAATAATATGGAGATTTCTCAAAAATTTTTTAATTAAAGTCCTTATGGACTTGTGATTTCTTTCCTTATCATCTATTCAAAGAACACAACAACATTAATTTGTAAAGTTACATACACACCTATATTAACTGCAGCACTTAGTACAGTAGCCAATATATAGTAATAGTACAAGTATCCAGCAACAATATAGTGAATAAAGAAGCTGGGGTATATTTATACATATCATACTGTGCAGTCATGAAATGAAATCATGTAGTTTTGTTTTGTTTTGTTTTTGTTTTGGGGCCATACTTAGTGACACTCAGGGGTTACTTTTGAATATGCACTCAGAAATCGCTCCTGGCTTGGGGGACCATATGGGTTGCTGGGGGATTGAATTGCAGTCCATCCTAGGCTAGCGCAGGCAAGACTTACCTCTTGCACCACTGCTCTGGCCCCGAAATCATGTAATTTTTTGCAACTTGTTTTGAATTGGAAAATATAATGTTAAGTGGAGGGAACGGGAAGATAAATACTCTATACTCTCACTCATATGTGGTGTATAGAAAAACAAGATAAAACAATAGAAGATAACAAATGATAGCAAACACATTGGTCCCTAATTGATATGAAAATATGAAGTAAGGGGAATATTGGGTGTGTGGTGGAAGAAAAGGATGAAGTGATGATGTAAACAAGATAATATAAAGACATTGGTTCAAAAGACCACAGATGATTTTGAAGTGTAGATGTAAGGTGATTGTGCACTTAATAGTGTACATCAAAATTAAAAGAATCAACATTTTTGTAATCATGTGACCCAAACCTAACAATTAAATTTTTAAGGGTTATTTTGCTAAGGAGTCAAGGTCAGGACGGGGGCAGAAGGGAATCTTGGAAGACTGCTGGAGAGACTCTGACTATGGTGGCAAGTTTAGAAATGGAACATTGTATTCCTGAAACTGTATTCTTAATAATTCTATAAGTCATGGTATCCATTAATTTTATCAAACTGCTTTATTTAGGCACAATGGTTACAAAATTCTCCATTATTGGGTTTCCGTCATATAATGTACATGGTCCTTCACTAGTGCACCTTTCTGTACTTCAATATTTTCTGTTTCTCTCTCACCCTCTCCTCTCCAAATGTCTCTAGGGAAGACTGTTGTTTGCACTATTGTTAATGGAGGGGTGCCTTACTGCTAGTTTTTTCACCTTTGACATGAGTTCTGTCTAAAGTTTCATCTATCATTGCCCTATTAGACCCTAATCTAGCTATATTCACCACTCTTGATGACAAGCATTCTACTCTGTGATGGACTTTCGTTTCTATTGTCTTTGGATTTTATTACCATACTAATCTCTTGTTTTTCTTTTATTTCACAAATGAGTGATATTATTCTATGTTTATCCCTTTCCCCCTGGTTCTTTTCATTCAGCATAATAGTCTTTTTATGTCCAACCATATATAAGCAACATTCACGGCTTCATTTTTCCTATATGTATCACAGTTCCTTTAGCCACTCATCTGTTGTTGAGCACCTGGGTTGTTTTAAAATAGTAGCTATTATAAATAGTTCTGCACTGAACATAGAAATGCAGAGGGCAATTTTTTGTATTGTGTTTTTGTGTTCCTAGAGTAGATCCCCAAGAGTGAAATTGTTGCATTAGATGGTAGCTCAGTTTCTAACTTTTGAGGGATGTCCATATTGTTTTTCAAAAAGGCTGAACCAGTCTACATTTCCACCAGCAGTGAAAAAGACTTGCTTTCTCCCCATATCCATACCAGCACTGTTATTTTATCATTTTTATTTTTTGTATGTGTGTTGTGTGCTAGTATCTGTGCAGTGAGATGATATTTCCTTGTCACTCTGATTTTCTTCTTCCTGATAATTAATGAAAAGCATTTTTTCATATGCCTTTGACCATCTGTATTTCTTCTTTGAGGAAATACCTATTCACTTCTTCCCATTTAAAATTTTTTTTTATTTTTGTAAAAGTTCAGTCAATGCCTTGTAGATCTTAGATATACCCCTTATCTGATGGGTTTTGGGCGAAGAGTTTTTTCCATTCCATGCGGGACCTTTGTATCCTAGTTACTGTTTCCTTTGAGATACAGAAGTTTCTGAGTAATGTTGTCTCATTTGTTCATCATTGCTTCTATTTCTTCTATTTGTTTGGACAGTGATGCTTTCTCTTTGATGATGCATTTAGCTTCAATACCATGAAAAATTCCGCCTATGTTTTCCACTACGTACTTGAAAATGTTTGTTATCATGAACCTTAACCTATTTTGATTTGACCTATGTGCATGGTGCATCCATGTTTTGTATGTAGTTGACCAGTTTCCCTGCACCATTTGTTGAAAAGGCTTTCCCTATTCACTTTGTATTTCTTGCTTCTTTATCAAAAATTAACTTCATATACCTGTGGGTCCATATCATGATATTCAAGTCTATTCAATTGATTCAAACATCTTTTCATTTTTAAAGAGCAGGCTGTTTTAAGAATTACTACTTTATAGTACAGTTTAAAGTTGAGGAAAGTGATTTCTCCCATCTTTTTTTTTTGCCAAGGATTATTTTATTATTCCTAAATGTTTATTTCTCTATGTGAATTTTAGGAGCATCTGGTCCACTTTGAAAAATGTTGTGGGAATTCTTATAGTTATTACCCTAAATGTGTGCATTTTCAAAGGGTAATCAGAGACTACTTTGAGAATCTCTAAGTCACAAAACAAGGACATCTGGAATAATGGATGAATTTTGGGACTCCTACAACCTGCCAAGATTGAACCATGATGATCTGGAATTTCTGAGCAGAATAATCTATTGAGGAAATTGAAAGGGTAAACAAAAGGCTTCCCAAAAGTAAAAGCCCAGGTCCAAATGAATTCACTTCTGAATTCTTTCAAACTTTTAAAGAGGATCTACTGTTAATCCTTTTCAAGTTCTTACAAGAAATTAAAGAAATAGAATTACTTCCAAATAGTTTCTTTGAAGCCAGCATTACTCTGGTACAAAAAACATACGAAGACCTAACCCAAAAAATAAAAGAGAGAATTATAGATTCACATCTTTGATGATGAACATGAATGCAAAGATTCTCAACAAAATACTAGCAAATAGAATTCAACAAAGCATCAAGAAGCTTATACACCATGATCAGGTAGAATTCATTCTAGGGCAGCAGGGTTTGTTTAACATACACAAGTCAATCAAAATAATACACCATATTGATAAAAGAAAAACAAAAATCATATGTTCATATCAATAGATGCTGAGTACACATCTATTGACACGGTCAAAGCATCTATCTGTTAAGGTCTGATGCCTATTTATGATAAAAACTCTCAATTTATGGGAATTGAAGGAATTTTCCTCTGTATTGTCATAACCTATTGCAAACATTAGACTCAAATGGGAAAAACTAAAAGCCTATTCTCTAAGATCTGTCATAAGGCCAGGTTGCCCCCCTCATCTCTTCTATTCCATTATATTACTGGAAGTACTTGCTGTAACAATAAGGCAAGAAAAAGACATCAAGAGCATCCACATTGGAAAGGAAGAAATGAACTCTTATTGTTTGCAGATGACATGGTAATTGTATTTAGAAAAATCCTAAAGACTTCACAAAAAAAAGCTTCTAGAAACAACAGACATGTAAAGTGTCAACCTACAAAGCTAGTATGAAAAAAGAAAAAGATATTAAAAGCATAATCCCATTCACAGTTATGCCTCAGAGAATTAAGTACCTTGGAGTTAACTTAACTGAAGACCAAAAGAACTATATAAAGAAAACTACAGAACACTGCTTCAAGAAATAAAAGCAAACAGAAGGAAATGGAGACATATACGCAGTTCGTGAAT
>PVKC010030889.1:0-14662 GCA_004027635.1 Crocidura indochinensis
TTTTTTTTGGTTTGTTTTGGTTTTTGTGCCACACCCAGTGATACTCAGGGGTTACTCCTGGCTATATGCTTAGAAATCCCTCCTGGCTTAGGGGAACCATATGGGACACCAGGTAATCAAAATGTGGTTTGTCCTAGGTTAGTTTCATGCAAGGCAAAGGCCTTACCGCTGCACTACTGCCCCACCCCTTCAAAGATACTTCTTAGTGAGTAAATCTATATGCACTAATCACTCAGCTATAATGACTAGAAATCAGTCATCCCTTCATAGGACACACATAGCATTTACTTTTTCATTATAATTTCTTCCATTTTAGCCATTGCATGCTCAAAACATCTGAAATATTTAACTTGAATATTTCTTATTAATCACATAGTTTCTATCACAACAAGCTGTCTAAATTTATCTACTTATCTGACTCAACTTAAATTCATTCTATCAGAAATTTAAAAATACTGGTATTAAATTGCAAAAATGTGAAGACTATAGACAAAGATAACTCATCTCTCAGGAGAAATAGTCTCTGGCTTGACAGTTTTAAAAACTAAATACACTATTTCATACAAAACAAATATGACTGTGACTCAAATATAGGGTAAAAATTAACTTTCCATTAAGGTAGACTTACTTAACAGTGGCAGAAATAATTAGCTCGTGATTACTCAATTGCAGCTCATTTATAACTCTGAATGACTCACTAGTTTAGCATTAATACTTACCAACTTTAAGTTAAGCTTTAATAAGTTTAATGTTTAATAAACTTAAAGTTTAAGCTTTAATACTTATCAGTTTAACTTAAACATCATGTTTAAAGGTTGTTCATAATACAGTTATTTTCACAGGAAAAATTGTTCATGACTGAGTTACAGTCATGCAATGTACAACAAACTTCACCAGTGCCTATTTCCTGCTACCAAATTCCTCAGTTTCCTTCTTGCCCTCTCTGATGCCCTATTCCCTCAAATACACCCTCTCCCACTTCACTCTTTTCCTTTGGACACTATGGTCTGCACTACTGTTAATGAAGAGGTGCAAGGTTCAATGTATATCACTTTATTTTCTTTAAGCATCCAGTTCTTCTCCAGAGTCATCAGTTCCAACTATCACTTTCATAGTATACCGTTCTCTACAAAAGCTGCACTCCCCACTCTTTATGGCCCTCTTAATCCACTGTCCCATCCTGCAGGACTCCATTATTCCACGGGTATAGAGGAATCCCAGCCTGAAAAGAGAATTGGGGGAGGGGGAGAAGAGATGGAAACCAACTAAATGCCTTATCAAGGTCTCACTTTATTGATTGGTACAGATTCTTTTTAAGCACGATTAAACAGGGAGTGGAGAGAAAGCAGAATGGAACAGCCAGCATTACAGACAGTTTCTACAGGGAACATCCTGTGAGTAAACTTTACACGCTATCTTTACACAGGAACCATTTTCACCCTAGGCTAGTAAAGCTTCAAAGATGTCTCAAGCTTCCTAGAATGAGTGGCTGACAGGCTGCTGCGGCATTTCTTTGAGCTCTTGGGCTAGTTAATAGCTAATGCCTAGGTTACATATTCAGGCCACATAAAGTAGCTTGTCCTGCAGAATTCCATATCAGGGTATGTTCTCTGACAATCCACATCTCTATTGTCTCTAGATACAATTCTCAATTTTTATTTTCCTTATATACCACAGATGAGTGATATTATTTTATATTTATACATTTCCTCCCTCTGACATATTTCACTCAGTTGAATACTTTCCATGTTCATCCATGTGTTAGCAAATTTATTAACTTTCTTTTCTTTTTTATATTGCATTTTTTGGGTCACACCTGGCAGTGCTCAGGAGTTACTCCTGGCTCCATGCTCAGAAATTGCTCCTGGCAGGCACGGGGGACCATATGGGGCACTGGGATTCGAACCGATGACCTTTTGCATGAAAGGCAAACGCCTTACCTCCATGCTATCTCCCAGGCCCCTATATTGCATTTTTTGCAATATAATATCTTTAAGCACCATAATTATAAACATGATTGTAACTGTGTTTCAGTCATAAAAATAACTTTTGATAGCTGCATAATATTCAATTCCATAAATGTTCCATGGTTTCTTTAACCACTCATTTTTATGGGCACCTAGATTGCTTTCAAATTCTGACCATTGTACATAGTATTACAATGAACATAGGAGTGCAGAAGACATTTTTCTGGTATGTTTTGTGACTGGGGTATATTTCTAGGATTGGTATTGCAAATCATATGGAAGCTCAATTTCCAGTTTTTTTTAGAAATATTCAAATTGTTTTTCAGAAAAACTGGCAATTACACCATTCCCATTAACAGGGAATGAGAGTTTCTTTTTCCCCACAACCTTGCCAGCACTGGTTGTTCTTATGTTTTTATATGTGCCACTTTCTGTAGTATGATAAGGTATCTCATTGTTGAATATTCTCTTTGCACTTCATTTTGAATACAGAAATAATAGAATTTTAATTCACTTATTCTATCCTCTACAAAATAGTTTGTGACCGTGCAAAATTTGAAACTAGCATAAAAGTTATATGGCACAAATGAAGTGATCATATAATGATCTATTTTTAAAAGCAAATATGTGAAGAAAAACAGTATTACATTAGTCAAATAGGTAATTCAAGGACTTTAGTTTTACAAATATCATATAACAAACTACTGTACAAATTTTTTAACATCTTAACTAACTGAATAAGTTTCGATAACAAAAATGGTTAAATATTTAATGTCCCTTTGGAATAACATTTTGAATTGAAATCTTAAAAAGTCATATATGATTCCACTGTTGTTGACTTTGGCTTAGATATTTAGTTCTGTCCTTTATTATTTTTTTTATCTCCACCAATGCACCTATGATCTTTTGGCCCTGGCCCTCACTCTTTCATATTTGTGTTACTCTTCCATTCAGTTTCTTTCCTTCTCACTATATTCAAGCCAAAGGGAATAACAATAAAATCAAGAGACTCTATCTAAATTTAAATGAGCCTTTTATACTGGCATACCAGGGAACAAAGGTTTGTGGTTAGGATACACTCTGGGAACACCATAGAGGGAAGTCAAGACTGGTGGTAGGATAGGCCCTGATTCATTTTATGTCAGAAACCCAACTATGAAGGATTTCCTATATCACAATGGTTACAATAAATTAAAATATTTAAAATGTCATGATTGATGTAATATTTATAGCTTTATGTTATGGGAGAGCCATGTGTTTCTCCTTTCATCTTAGTAGAAAGATTAACAAAAGATATTGAATAATTGAAAAGCAGTAGAATAATTATTTGTTCTTTTCTTTAAAAAGTATGATTTAGGGTTGAAGAGATAGGATAATGTGTAAGTTTCT
This sequence comes from Crocidura indochinensis, assembly GCA_004027635.1. NCBI lineage: Eukaryota > Metazoa > Chordata > Mammalia > Eulipotyphla > Soricidae > Crocidura > Crocidura indochinensis. Next base: position 3,357 of record PVKC010030889.1, read on the forward strand.
TGATTCACAGTGCAGTGCCCTGAGTCATATTTCTATGACCAGATATAATCCCTGGAATTCTACCATGATGATTCCTCAATGCTTTGCCAGAAGTATGAGCAAGGGTAATCCCAAAACCAAACATATAAAAGTGAAAATTTCTTGGACATATATTTTCCTGAATTTTAAATAAAATCTACAGAACAACTAAATAAAAATTTAATTCCAGTATTGTTTAGATTGCAGTTGATGGAGTATCTCTGGCATTACTAAGACATAACTGTCTATAATAAATATAAAATTTACAATTTTATTAGAAAATTAGATACTTAATGTCAATGGCATTTCAGTTATCTCTATTGACTTCCGGTAATGATTTTGTGACATTTGTGTTTATTTTATTTGAGTTAGAATACTCATCTACTTGCTACTACAAATTGGAAATAAAATGAAATTACAAGAAATATATTAAACATGTCAGAATAACAGTTTTTGGTACAAAAACATAAAAATCGCAATAGCTTTGATTCATATTTAACTTTAAATTTTAAATAACTGAACTAAATGTATCCCTTTGATGAAACTATCAGATTATTAATTAAATACTAACAGAAGTTCTATCTTAAACGTTGCTTTAAAATTGCTTCCTATTCAAGTATATATATATATATATATATATATATATATTTGTCTTGAATAGAACGTTTTCTGCAAATTTAATATAGATACGAAAACTCAGTTATAAACTTCAAACGGACCTTATATGTTGGTTTCTTTTCAAGTGCAATATAGTTGTTTTGTAATACTGACAGTAATGTTTCACCCTTTGAAAATTTAGTCAGAATGAGATATTTAAATATTTTAAAAACATATCACCATGAAAACACATTGAGAGTCTATCTCTCAACATACTTTATTAGCTTCTGTGAACAAGTCAAGCAGACTTAATTTGTTCTTTGGTAATTTACAATTGAAGGCTGAAAAAGATAGCACCAAAGTAATTCAGGTAAGAAAATTAATATTAGATATGTAAAGAGGTGATTTTTAAAAATATAACATATTTTATATCAATAACTATTAATATTTTAACATACCAAATATTCTTGTCTCTCAAATAACTCACCACTCTCTCAAGACCAGTTACTCAGAATAATATAGAAGTGCATCAAAGTATAAAAGAGACTAAGAAATGGATGGTATGTTTGACTGAATGGACCACAGAAAGAGAAGAAACAAGACCAAAAAACGTTTAAAAATTCTACAGAACAAAACAATTAGTCGACATACATTAGTGAATTTTAAGTTTTTAGTGCATTTCTGTAGTAAATTATTCACTTTCTAATTTACATTTTCAATATTTAAATTTTTTCTTTATGAAAATAGGTAGTTTCATTTATACTATGGAATTTTAAATTATTAGTTTGATTAAAGGAGGTCAGTGATAGGGAAATACCTAGTAAGCAGGAGAAACTGATTTTAATTTAAGACCTAATTAGTGTCAAGTGTGCCCCTCAAAGAAAGGACAAAGAATCTATTCATGTTTTATAGAGTTTTATTGGTTTTTGTTTTGAAGGCCACAACTTGTGATGCTCAAAAATTCCTCCTGACTATAAGCACAGAAATTCCTCCTGGCTTTGGGGACCATATGGGATGCTGGGGATCGAACCAAGGTCCTTCCTAAATTGGCCTTGTGCAAGGCAAATGCCCTATCACTGTACTATCATTCTGGCCCCAGAGTTTTATTTCAACTATTACATGACTAAGTGACTCAGAGAATTGTCAAAGCAACAATTTATAAAATCAAAATAGTTGCACAAAGTTAGTCTTTATTAATGTTAACAAAATTTATAGAAATATTAAGAATATTATATTCCAAATTTACAGATTTTGAACATATGTATTTAATTTTGAAATAAAATAATAAGTTCTTAGTCTTATTAGTTTATATAATTTTTCTTGCATATTTTCTGATTTCATCATTTTTCTATGATATGTAATTTATTTTTAATTTTAGTTGTTTTTCAAATCTATATATTCATTATGATTACTTTTAACTTTGTTTTATTTATTTAAACACTCCAATTACATAGTACTTTATGATTGAGTTTCAATCTTACAATATACATGCACCACCCTCACCCTGCTACCATTGTCCCGAGTTTCCCTCCAAACCTCCTTACTACCTGCCACTGGGCAGGCATTTTTTTTTTTTGGTTTTTGGGTCACACCTGGCAGTACTCAGGGGTTACTCCTGACTCCTGGCAGGCACGGGGGACCATATGGGGCACCAGGATTCAAACCGATGACCTTTTGCATGAAAGGCAAATGCCTTACCTCCATGCTATCTCCCGGGTCCCTGGGCAGGCATTTTATTCCTTACTTCTCTCTTTCTCTTTTTCCTTCGTCTTTACTTTTTCTTTAGTTAAACACTGTGGTTTGCACTATTGCTATTGAAGGGGTACTATGCATATCACTTTACCTCCATCACACACCCAGTTATTTTCCAAAGTTGCTAAGTTCCAACTATCATTGTCACAGCGGTCCCTTCTCTATCCTAACTGCACTGATCCTCTATTAGTGGCAAGCTTCCAACCATGGATGTTCCTCCTGAACCTCATCTTTATTGTCTTTGATTTTATTACCATGCTATCTTGCATAATACTATTCATGTCCATCCATGTAAGTAAATTTAATGACTTCATTTAGCATAATTATATTTGTATAGTATTCCATTGTGTATATCTAGAACATTTTTTTAGCCAAACATTTGTTCTTGAGCACATAGGTTGTGTTGTATGCAAACTATGTGCTGCAGTGAACATAAGAGTGCAGACAGCTTTTTCTGTATTGCATTTTTATGTTCTTAGGTTGTATCCCTAGGAGTGATATTGCTTGACCATATAGAAGCCCAATTTCTGGTTATTTTGAGGAATATCAATTTTGTTTCCCAAAATACCTGAACTAGTATACATTCCCACTAGCAGTAAATGAGAGTCCCTTTCTTCCCATACGCATGCCGACAGTGTTGTTCTTATTCTTTGTGATGTTTCCATCTCTGTGCTGTAAGATAATAGCTTATTGTTTGATTTGCACCTTCTGATGCTTAGTGAGGTGGAGTATTTTTTTCTTTTTGTCTTTTTTATTATTTACATTTAAATAAGAGCTCCCACCTTTTTTAGAACCTTGGAACACAGATTGCTTTGTTTTACCACATATTTCTGCATTTTTCTTTTTTTATGTATTTTTTATTTAAGCACCATGATTACAAACATGATTGTAGTTGGGTTTCAGTCATAAACAGAACACCCCCCCTTCACCAGTGCAACATTCCCACCACCAATGACTCCCCTCCCTTCTTCCCATCCTCTGCCTGTATTCAAGACATGCATTTTACTACAGTTTTTTTTTTAAGTTTAGTAAGCTGGGTTTTTTTTTTCTATCTACAAGGATAAATGTTTTAAAAAAATGCAGTAGTAATGGTGTGAGAGTAGCAATCTCTGCTTTTTGCATAGGCCCAGCAAATTAAGGGGGAAACAGAAAAAAAAAAAGCCTTGGTTTAAATACAAGGCCCTGAAAATTTCTGGCATAAGACCAACTCCAGGCATACCAGGCTGCCAAACCCCTGAGTCATTCTCTGTGGTCCCAGTGAAACTTTTTTGCACATTAGCTGTTATTGGTGTCAGGTTCCTGTAAAGATTCTGATTTTTGTGCATTTCCTTCATTGAAGTCAGGATGTTGTGAGCGTCCTCTAGTTTCACCTCACCATTATATGTGGATAGAGCTGCCCTTCAATAAGGTTGTTGCTATTGCTAAGTCATCTGGGTGTTAAGAGAGCACTCTTTGGAGTAAGTCAATGCCAGAGCAGCAATAGGATCTTTCCTGGTAGAGTTTTGCTTCCTGGTAATGTTATAGACAATTGTGGTTGTTTCTATAGATGGTGTCCATGGTTCAGGAATGTATGGGCAATGTCCATTCTCCTGAGGCCTGAGCCAAGTCATTATGCCAATGTTCAGGTATAAGTCTTAACTGCATTATAAAATTTGTGTTCCTATCTCTATTAGATAATAACTTGTTTGCATATGTAATACTTTCCTATTTTAATGTGCCTATTCAAAAGAGGAACAATGCCACAAGATAATAATGGTTCATCTGAGGGCCAAGGAAACAAGTCCAACATTCCCTGTAACTTGGTTCTAGCATGAATTTTAAACAGAGAGATTCTTTTACCAGAATTTCTTATTAGACAGATCCCAAAGGGGGAAAAACAGTGGGCAAAATTGTCACTATATAAGAGGATATTTAAAAAGAGTTATAGATATTAAGGGAATACATCTAAGATATACAAAGAAGATACACATGTCCCTTTTTTGCCTTTAGAAATAGTCTGGGGGAGGGGGTGTTGAATCCAGGACACCACTTTGGTCTGTCATTTGGCCATTTGGAGTCTGCAAAACAACTCCCAGCAGTTCCATATTAGAAAATGTCTTTGAGTGAGGGTTTCTCGGAAACCTATTATGATAGCAAGCACAGATACACAATAAAGGAAGGTGGAGGATAGTAGGCGGCTGAGAGTAGATTAAGACGGACAGAATATTGGTTTATTCTCAGGCTGAGAGTCTATGCTTTTTTCTTTGTGAGCTGGTTAACAGCTGGCTTGAGTGAGGATAATGATCTGCTTCATGAGGAGCCAAGAGCTGAGGGTAAAAATGGTTAAATGTGGGATAATGGGCAGTGGGGGTAAGAGTAAAGGACAAGGAATGAGCCTGTAAGGTAATGAGCCAATGAGGGAAGGAAAGTATTCAACATAGACATTCTGTATATTGTAAACAGATCAAACCCTATGATGTCCTATTAAACTATCTATTCTTTAAGCACAGGGGTGCTAACCCCTGCAGGTTTGTGAATGAACACTTGTGAGAAGTTGCCAGGGACTTCCCCAAGACAGCCTTTATTATGCAGGGTGGGGGTTGGGGAAAGCCTGGGGTCCCCTTAAAACTCTTCCCTGGCACCCATCTTGCTGGTCCACTGGGCTGGGGCCCCAGGGATAGTCCTAGAGTCTGGGAGAAAGGAGAGGAAAGACTGCTTGGCAAAAAGACCTTTGGACTGGAGCCTTGCTATTCCCCATGCTGGTGAAGGCTTCTGCTTCTTAAGGCTACCCCACACTGCCTTTTTTTCTCTAGCAACCACCCTATAAGCTTGATTATCAATCCAGTAATCAGCCTTTGCTTCTTCTCCAGAAGACCAATATCTCATTTCCAAAATTGTGTTTTCTGGAATTTCATGCTCAGGTAGCAAAGGCAAGCTGCTCACAGCACTTCCAGGCTCCTCCAGGCTGCTGCAGCCACTACTGCTGCTGACATCTCTCAGCTGTTTTTCTTTTTTTATCTTTCATTTATTTTCTAACTAACTTTACATACAAATATTGAAAAAATGTAATTATTATAATATTTTGCATCTTTTATCTGCTATTTCACATTTTCTACCAAGTAAAAATTTTTAAATATCTTTATTTTATGACTAAACATAATATTTCTTGTACTTTTATAGTGTATGTTATTATGTATACTTCCCCTTTCTGTTAAAAATTGAAGGGTACATAATCAATGTTGTATTGTTCACTGCTTGAGGTAGGAACCCCAGATCAGAATTATCCAAGGTGGTTATTTTGCATAGGCACAGTAAAAGTTGGCTGTAATAGCATCAAATTTTAACTTTATACATCATTATCAAAACAATCAGCTTTTTTCATATCTTTTCACATCTCACATTTTATAGATTTCTTTGAATATTATAAATGTTCTGCAGATACACTTAATTAAAAAATTCTTAAGCATTCTTAAACTGATCACTATAATACAGTAATACTGTAATACATTGATCTCTTTGCAGTTTGATAGGCCATGCTCCACGGAAAAGGCACCCTTGGTAGGAGAAAGGTCAGTTGCCTAGGCCTCTTAGGGAGGTAGCTCCAAATTTTCAGCCCCCCCTTCATTTATAGTGTGTGTCCCACCTGACAGCCTCCACCATGTTCAGAACAGATGTCACATGTGTTCTGGGTTCTCCATTCTCATTCCCACTTATGAAAGCTGGGGATGGATCTCATGTCAGTTACAGGCAAGGCAAACATCTAACCAACTGTGTTAGAACTCTGCTCCAGAATTCAGCGTGTTTATTTTAAAGATTTTTCTAGTTTATCTCTTTAGATGTTAAAATCTTCTTAGATGCTAGTACGGAAATATATTCAAAAATCCTTGAGATTAATTCATAAATTTATCTGTGAACTCCAAAATTAATTTGCTTGATTTTTTAAAACTTTTTTCTCCTCTGGGCACTGCTGTCCCACTTTTCTTGACAGGGATACACTTCTAGCTGAGGTGTGGAGGGAGGAGACTGCTGACTCCCCTCTGCACAGGAGTTCCTAAGATCTCTGTGGCCGGTAGTAGTCCCAACCCAGCTCCATCTCCTCAGAGCACAGCCATAGCTTTGTGCCATGAACTCACTCCTGACTCTTAGCTGAAGTTAGAGCTCCTGGGAGAGGGGACAGAGATGACAGCCAGTTATGAGCAAGGGGACCAAAATGACCTGGGGTACCTGGAAGTCCCTGGGCCTGATCATGCATGAAGATTTCCACCCTAACCTCAGGCCCCCGACACAGTGTGGATACAAGAGGCCTCATCACAGCCATAGCATCTTCTGGCTGACAAGAATCCCTTCCAAAGATATGCTAGGTCTGGCAGGGTCCTAAGGCAGGCTCTGGGAGGTGCCACAGGGTTTGCTTTCCTGGAAGTTGGAGCATAAATGCAGGGGCAGCTCTGGAGGGGTTCCCTTGATGAGGCTGGGAGGACAGAAGAGGATGTTGGGAGGCAGTCTATATAAGGACAGGCTTGTAAGGGGTATTGGAGGGTTTCTTGGGACCAGTATAAAAGAAAAAAGAGTCAGGTGAGAGGCCCCAGGCTTCCATCACTCTGGGGGAAACACAATGTTCTGGTTACTTCTCCCATTCATCCCCTACTTATTTATTCATTGATCCTTCACTAGACCAAACTTCTATCATTCAACCTTGTCTCCTCCACTCTTCACTCATCTAATTATTTACCCTTCATTCTCCAACCTTCACTCATAGACCCTACTCATACTTTTCACTCATCCATTCAATATACATTTTTCATTCATCCACTCTAAACTCATATACAGTCTTCATTAATCCATCCTTTATTCTTTCACCGTTCATTAATCCATCATTCATCCTTCATTTATCCATCCTTTACTCATCACCCTTTATTCATCCATCCTTTATTCATGCACCCTTCACTTATTCACAATTTATTCATCATCACTCATTTACCCTTCGTTTATCCACATTTCACTCATCCACCCTTTAATCATCCACCATTCATTCATCCACTCTTTATTCAGGAATCCTTTAATCATTCACTCTTCACTCATCCACCCTTCATTTATCTTCACTCCTTGCTTGAAATTTTTTTTCTTTGTTTTTGGGCCACACCCAGTGACGCTCAGAGGTTACTCCTGGCTATTCGCTCAGAAGTCGCTCCTGGCAGGCACGGGGGACCATATGGAGAACAGGGGAATCGAACTGCAGTCTGTCCTAGGTTAGCACAGGCAAGGCAGGCACCTTACCTCCAGCGCAACCGCCCTGCCCTCTTTTCTTGAAATTTTAAAGCATATTTAGGCTGATAATAATGACATTGATTTTATGTTCATTATTTGATTTTGATCATATACCAAGAAAACATTAAAATTGGAATTATATAGGACACAGTTATTTGTAAAGATTTAAAACTTGTTCTTCAATGAATTATAAAGACAATATAATGTATTTATTAATCAATTTTAAGCAAATAATTATCCATTCGTTTTTTTAAAAAGAGTATTTTTCTTTATAATTTCCATGTAGTTTGTGTTAAAGAATATTTAATTATGTCTTTCTTGTGAATATGTGATATCATAGTTCTCTTCTAAATTTTTTATACTGTTTTATTGAATATTTATGCCAAAAGCTTTATTCAACATGCTGATACTTGATAGGTTTGTCAGATGATAAAATGGTAACAAAACGTGATAAGACTCAGTCTTATTTTATCTGTCACTTTAGACATTTTTCTACCTTCTGTTTTGGTGACTAGATACTTTACTTTGCTAAATTTCTCTAATTTCTTAGGATGGTAATTATCTTTAATATAGATAGGCCCATTAGGATAAATTACTAAACATTCAAGGCAAAGAGAAGTTAATCGAAATTTTATAAGAAATATAAAAAATAGTGAAAGATAGCTCTGATGAATATTTGTTTTGAGTGTAAAGAATTGTATTTTCATTTTTTTCTTGTTTTTTGGGCCACAGCCTGTGAAGCTCAAGGGCTACTCCTGACAATGCACTCAGAAATTGCTCCTGACTCTGGAGACCATACGGGATGCTGGGGGATCAAACCCAGGTCCATTCTAGATTGGCTGCATGAAAGGCAAATGCCCTACCACTGTGCTATCACTCCAGCCCCTTAACTTATTAATTACAATTAATTTTGAAACATCACTTAAGAATTCAGTGAGAGTAAAATAGAATTGCTGAAATTACTTTTGATAACAGAAATTATAGTGATAGAGCAGGTTTTTTCATGTAAATGCTAACATAAAAAGAATTCTTTTAAATGGAAATGTTTGTTGAGAAGACTGTAAATGTTCAGTAGAATAATTTAACAACCAGTGCTGGCTTGACTGTGGGGAGAAAGGGACTCTCCTTCACTGCTGGTGATAATATAGAGTGGTACAGTCTTTTTGGTAAACAATGTAGATATTCCTCAGCAAACTAAAATTGGGCTACCATATGATCCAGTAATAACAGCTCTAGGGATATACTCTAGGAACCCTAACAAATGATTCAGAAAAGTCCTCTGTATTCCTATGTTCCTCACAGTACTAGTCACAATAGTCAGAATCTAGAAACTATCCAAGTGCCTGAGAAAAACTGAGTGGCTAAAAGAAATGTAGTATATCCATACAATGGAATGCTATGCAGCTGCAAGATAAAATGAAGTCATTAAATCTTGCTTATACATGGGTAGATATGGAGACAAGAATGTTGAGTGAAATGAGTCATGGTTACTCCTGACTCTGCACTCAGAAATAACTTTTGGCAGACTCAGTATACCATATGGAATGCCAGTGATAGAAAATGAAGCAGGCACGTACAAGGTAAATGTCCTACAGCTGTGCCATCCTTCCAACCCCAAGAGACAGTATCTTTCTTTTCTAATAAGTGAAATGCGCATTAAGCAGTAAAAATGTTGCATCATATTGAACACACTGAAATAATTATGTTCTATTTCCATAGTTACTGTCTTTTAAACTTTGATTATCTTCATTTACTGTCTTTTTTGTTTGTTTTTGGTTGTGGATCACACCCAGTGTCGCTCTGGGGTTACTCCTGGCTCTACACTTAGAAATGTCTCCTAGCAGATACAGGGATTCAAACCTCCATCCGTCCTGAGTCAGCTGCATGCAAGGCAAAGCCCCACCACTATGTGCTCTCTGGCCCCCCATTTACTGTCTTTATAAGTAGTTTTTGGAAAAATTCTGTCAGTGCTGGGGATGTCATGTGAGGGTGCTGAGAGTTATAAAATTGTTCTGGACCCTGTGTTTCCCTGTCATTTTCTAATAACCAAAAGAGAAAATTTTTTTCAACATAAAGCATTGTAAAATGCAAGCACTTCCAATATAGTTCTATATTTTAACATTTTTAATATAAAATAAAAAATCATTTTCTAACGATCTGAATGCAGTTGAAGATGTTAAATATTAGTAAACATGCAATTTCAGGCTGTCTGATGCTGGAAAACCATTGTTTTCTAGACTTTTTAATTAATGGACAGTGACAAAAAGTTAGAAACTTTTAAAAGTTCTGGTTTTGCATTTAATACTACTTTTATTCCTTTTAGTTAAATGTACTGGAAGAATAAAAAATGGTATCTAGGGAGCCGGGAGGTGACGCAGGAGGTAAGGTGCCTGCTGCCTTGCCTGTGCTAGCATAGGACGGACTACGGTTCGATCCCCCGGTTCCCATATGGTCCCCCGTGCCTGCCAGGAGCGACTTCTGAGCGCATAGCCAGAAGTAACCCCTGAGCGTCACTGGGTGTGGCCCAAAAACCAAAAAAAAAATGGTATCTAGCAATAGACTTTATTTCAAATAGCTATGTGTTTAGCATTCTAATTGAAAGATATTTTAAATGATTATATTACAGAGTTGTCCCTTTTCCTGAAATCTTGGCATCTTTTAAAGGACTTAACAGGAAAGTTTTTATGCCAAATAAAGGAAAATCAATGGTGAGCTGGGAACTGCAAATCGACTTTACTACATTTCTAGGGAAAAGAAAAACTGTGACAATGTTTCAAAAGAGATTTAACACTGAACTCTATACTTTCTTTAATACATAAGGAAAATAAAACATTTTAAACTTTATAAAATCTGTCGAATTTTAAAAGGAGAAATCTTAAAAAGCCTATGTAAAAGTATTCCAAATTCTATGTTTGATTTAAAGAAAAATGAAATGAAGATATGTAATATCCGGACACAATAGAAATGAAGATCAGGAGACCAATCCATGGTTGCAAGCTTGCCACAAAGAGCAGAGAGTAAAGTTAGAATAAAGAAGTGCCTACTATGACAAAGATAGTTGGAAATGGTCACTCTGAACAAGAACTGGGTGCTGAAAGGGAATAAAGTGGCATGCATGACATGTCTTCATTAACAACAGTGTAAACCACGGTGTCAGAAATGGAGGAGGGGGGAGGAGGAGGAGGAGGAGGTGGAAAAGGAAGTGGAGAGGAGGAGGAGGAGGAGGAGGAGGAGGAGAAGAAGAAGGAGAAGAAGAAGAAGAAGAAGAAGAAGAAGAAGAAGAAGAAGAAGAAGAAGAAGAAGAAGAAGAAGAGGAAGAAGAAGAAGAAGAAGAAGAAGAAGAAAAGAAGAGAAGAAGAAAAGAAGAAGAAGAAAAGAAGAAGAAAAAAAGAGAAGAAGAAAAGAGAGAAGAAGAAGAGAAGAAGAAGAAGAAGAGGAGAAGAAGAAGAAGAAGAAAAGAAGAAGAAGAAGAAGGGGGGCTGTGCAGTGGCGCTGGAGGTAAGGTGCCTGTGCTAACCTAGGACGGACCATGGTTCGATTCCCCGGTTCCCCATATGGTCCCCGGTGCCTGCCAGGAGCGACTTCTGAGCGAATAGCCAGGAGTAACCCCTGAGCGTCACGGTGTGTGACCCAAAAAAACAAACAAAAAAAAACAAAAAGAAGAAGAAGAAGAAGAAGAAGAAGAAGAAGAAGAA
>PVKC010030890.1:0-14682 GCA_004027635.1 Crocidura indochinensis
ATAAAAAACAAGAAAAAGAAAAAATCAATTATAGTTTAAGTCAGATATTTGCAAGAATGTTAACATTTATAGTTTTGCTGAACAGTTGCTATACCTTGCCACCTCCACCAAATATGTTACTTTTAGTCCATTTCATCATTCCCACTTCACTAACCCAGCTTGGTTGGTACTCTCAGTCTGTAAGTCAAAGCCAAGGGTTTGTTCCCATTTGATACTGTCTTTTCCCTTATGTTGTTTTATTATATTCCACAGAGGAGTGAGAGCAGGTGGTTTTTGTCCTCCCACTAGATTGTTTTTCTTAACATGATTCCACATGGTTCAATTCAAGTTATGATAAGCTACATGATTTCATTTTTTCTTATCAAAACTTAATGCCAATACTTTGCTGGGCATAATGATAGTGACTAGGATCTGTTGTCTGTTTTCAAAGAGCATATTACGGTCTCTTTAAAAGGCTCATGTTTCTAAACAGAAAATAGTTATATAGTATGATAATAATGGATGTGAAGGGAAGTTTCCAAGGAAGAGCACCTAAAAGCAACTATTTATCAGATAAGGGGAGCCCTACATTACAGTTTAAAGTATGATAATGATACTAGGAGAAGATAAATGAAGACATAGTGTTCAGAAAGAACATTCAGGAAGTAGCATTCTGGAATTTTTATATTTTATATTTAGTTTTATCTTTCAGTTCTATATTTTAGAAATGTCACACTGTAGAATCTTCTCACTACTACAAAATTTAATGTAAATTAATGATGAACACAACTAAAGTTTAGTAAGCCAACTGGAGACATTTTGTCCTGGATTTCAAGTGAAGGATAACAAGTACCTGGTGAACTTACAACAAAGAATATTAAACAATTCACAGATTTAGAATCAATATAGAATTTAGAATCAAGTTCCTCCAGTTTATAGACTCTCCTCAAAACCTAAAATATAATTTTCTGTTTTTGTTTGTTTTTGGGCCACATCCAGTGACACTCAGGGGTTACTCCTGGCTATGCGCTCAGAAGTCACTCCTGGCTTGGGGGACCATATGGGAAACCGGAGGATCAAACCGCGGTCTGTACAAGGCTAGCGCAGGCAAGGCAGGCACCTTACCTCCAGTGCCACCGCCCGGCCCAAAACCTAAAATATAATTTTATAGCCTATGTTAAAGCATAAATATTTTTGTTGTATGCTCTGATAATTCCACATACATCCATGGAGGATGACTCTTTGGGGATGATCGCATTGCTAAGCTCCGAGAGTTAAAATTTTTTTAGATGGAGCAATTAATACTCACTGATCTTTGGTAGCATGCATGTTGTATCTAGTCTTTGCATATAGGTATGTATTATATTAGAGGTCAGAAAAATGTCAACTGGAGTTCTTAACATTATATTCATTGTTATTAGATATTTGAAATTCTGATGGATATGTCTTTTCATTGTGTAAGGTGAAGAACTTCTCTAACTATAATCTTTTCATGCATAATATCTCAGAATTGTTTTTCTATTTCCCAAACAGCTGCTCCATCACACCTACATATTGCGTAGCCCTATAATACATCAGATAAAGAAGTAAGAGATAAACTTAAGTTCTCCTGTACCAGGGAGACAAACATTAGTTTTCAGTACTAAAAGAATAAGACTACTGGTATACAGGGTGATTAACCACCTCCAGCTACTCCATACATTTAGGACTTAGAAAGGAAAGCCCATTTCAAAATAAATAGCATAATTTTAGGTCATGAGAAACCAAATTGCATTAGTGTTTTGAATAGAGAGATATGCCCAAATTATATTAAATAGCTGGATCACTTGACAAAATAGTGATAATCCATTTTGTACTAACAATAAACCAAAATATTTCAAAATAAAAAATCAAAAGTGAGAAAAGACAGTAATTACTTTAATAGATTTATTTTTTTTGTTTTGTTTTTTGTTTTGTGGGCCACACCCGGTGATGCTCAGGGGTTACTCCTGGCTATTCGCTCAGAAGTCACTCCTGGCAGGCATGGGGACCATATGGGGAACCGGGGGATTGAAAAGCGGTCTGTCCTAGGTTAGCGCAGGCACCTTAGCTCCAGCGCCACCGCCCGGCCCCACTTTAATAGATTTATAAATAGACTTAAAAACATGAATCTATGAGACTTTTAAGATTGTCTTAACAGAGTTTGGGGTCTTTTTGTTAGAGGCAGAAGAAAATGTGATACTAAATACATAAATCTTCCTGAACTCCAACTTCAATGTTGCAACTTCATTTTTGCATACTTTAGACATGCACACATGTGTGCACACATATACACATATAACATCATACTCTAAAACATTTTCTATAGTTGCTTTATTTATGTTGTTTTGTTTGATGGCCATACCCAGCAGTGTTCAGGGTTTACTCCTGATTCTGTACTCAGGATCGTTCATGAAGGTACACGGGCGGTGCCTGGTATTAAACCAGGGTAGGATACATGTAAGACAAATGCTTTAAACTTTTTTTTTTAATTTTTAGGTCACTCCCGGTAGTGCTCAGGGGTTACTCCTGACTCCCTGCTCAGAAATCACCCCTGGCAGGCTCGGGGGACCATATGGGATTCCGGGATTCGAACCAATACCTTCTGCATGAAAGGCAAACGCCTTACCTCCATGCTCTCTCTCTGGCCCCATAAATGTTTTAAACTCTTGTACTATCTTTTCAGTCTTACCTTGTGTCACTTAAATCAGACATGAATCTTCTAAAAACTTGCATAAATGAGGGATACAAAAGGAGTCTTTAAATTCCATTTTTTCTCCTTCTCAGCTTTATGGATCCAGAGCAGAGATTCTCAATATTGGCAATAGAGTTGAATAATCTGGAAGGCTCTTAAAACAATGGATTCTCAAGTACCTATCATGAATTAATAAAGTGGGAATCTTAAGGGATAGAGGAATTAAGCATGGGTAATTTTTAAGTCTCCCAGGTGACACCAACGAGTATCTGGGTTGGAAAGTCATTTCTACTTCTGGATTTCTTAATCTTGACAAAATTGACATTTTTAGGCCAGATAAGCCTTTGTCTGGCAGCTGGCATGGGCACTACAGAATACTTAGTAGTATTACTGGCCTTAATTTACAATATGCTAACAGTAGCCTCTCTTTCCTTAGTTCATGCTATCATGAACAATTGTCTAGAGACAATTGTCTAGAGAGAGAGAGAGAGAGACAGAGAGAGACAGAGACAGAGACAGACAGAGACAGAGAGACAAAGAGAGAAATTAGCCCTGTTAAAGAACTGTTGTTGTGAGGGGAATAGGTATGAAGGTATTAATCATTATTTCTTTCCTGACTCTCAGCAGCTTCTGTGGGGATCATACTCAGGGTCTCCACATCTTGTCATTTTGCAAAAGTGCTCACCCCATGTTCTGTCCATCAAATTAGACCTAATTATATATTCTCCCAAGAAAAATTCCTCAATGAGCCCAACCATCCCGATTTTCTTTTAATTATGTTAGAACATCATGTAAGCCACTGGAAAATAAGCAGTTTGCTTCACAAATATTTGTTTCTTTTATTTATAATGTTGTGCTAGACTATAATCCTGTTGAATGAATGAAACATTTTTTGCTTATTTTAGAATCATAGTTTTTAATAGAATGTTTTAAAATATTATTGTATTACCAATACAAAAACCCCTTCCTTACACCTATATTCATTGCAGCACTATTTACCATAGCAAGACTCTGGACACAACCTAGATGCCCTTCAACAGACGAATGGCTAAAGAAACTGTGGTACATATACACAATGGAATATTATGCAGCTGTCAGAAGAGATGAAGTCATAAAATTTTCCTACACATGGATGTACATGGAATCCATCATGCTGAGTGAAATAAGTCAGAGAGAGAGAAAAGTGCAGAATGGTATCACTGATCTATGGGTTTTAAGAAAAATGAAAGACATTCTTGCAATAATAATAATTTTCAGACACAAAACAGAAAAGAGCTGGAAGTTCCAGCTCACCTCATGAAGCTCACCACAAAGAGTGATGAGTTTAGTTAGAGAAATAACTACATTTTGAACTGTCCTAACAATGAGAATGTATGAGGGAAATGGAGAGCCTATCAAGAGTACAGGCGGGGGGTGGGTGGGAGGAGGGAGATTTGGGACAATGGTGATGGGAACATTGCACTGGTGATGGGTGGTGCTCTTTACATGACTGAAACTCAAACACAATTATGTATGTAATCAAGGTGTCAAAATAAAATATTAAAAAAATATTATTGTATTACAACTCTTAACTTTTCCATGAAATACATAATATGAGTTATATATGACTTAATATAATATCAGTTCTTTCTATAAAGTTCCAGTTTGAGGCCAGAACAATAGTGCAGTGGGTAAGGTTCTTGCCTTATAATAAACTGATGCAGGCTCGATCCCTGGTACCATATGTTTCTCCAAGCTTCACAGGAGTGAGCTCTAATTGCAGAGCCAGGAGTAAATCTAGAACACTGGTAGGTGCCCCCTCAAACAAAAATCTTGATTTTTTTGGAGGCATTCAATATTGTTTTAAAACATATGGAATAATATAGTTGTTCTATATACAGCATATATAATTATACCTTAATAAAGAATTTTCCCTGCAAGACATTAATATCTGCAATAAAGCCATAATAACAAAAAACAGTGAAATGACATAAAATAAAAAAAGAAAATGAAAAAATCCAGAAAACTTAAAGATAAACAATCTATAACTGAGTTTAATAAATGAGTAAAATAGCACTACACATCAATTTTAGGAATATGATCACCTAGCAAATCTTGCATGTTAATATTCTTGATATGGAATATTAAAATTCAGTTTTTATTTTCTCAATAATTTTAGCTCTTAACTTTTGTTTTGTCAGCTTCATCCTCCAAATCATGTTTCTTTTTAGATGGTTGCTTAACAACTTGTAACCTGCCTCTCGATTGTAAGAAATGTTTGTAGGAATGAGTAGAGACAGGCAAATAACTTGGCTTTAATTTCCAAAAGGAAAGAACATCAATTTCAGGATAAACTAACTGTCACAGTAGTAAACTATTGTCTATATAGACAAAAGTAAAATCAAAGTTTTTTTTATATTTCCCAAGGAAAATATAAAAAGTACAAAGTAGAGAAGAAACACACACACATAAATTGCAAACATTCTGGAGGTGGAGACGAGTGCAAAATGATGGAGAAAGCACCTAAAATAGAAGCTAAGGGAAGCCATAAAATAAAATGAATCTTAACAAAGCAGAAGAATGTGATAATTACTTTCAGAGGATTGAATGAAATAATGCAAACATTCAAAACTAAAAGGCAAGAATAGGATGGGATTCTAAATTCAGAGGCTCTATTTTGAAAGCTGAACTGAATGCTTCTTATATTTTATACAAACAAATCTGTTGTTACATTTTAGATGAGTAATAATACTACTCTTACTGAGCATCTTTATGGCAGTATCCCAAGGTGCCCTGAAAATGTTTTATATATTTCCTCTTAACAAAGAAATTGAGATTATATAGAGCTTAACTGACTTATTTAATGTCACAATCAATGGTAATATTGAAAATGGAGCTCAAAGCTTCCTGCTATTTGAGGCAGGAATTTTTTGCTGTCTCATGTTAAATGACCCATAGTTGACTTACTATAGGAATAAGAAACAAAATAGCTCATTAAGGAATAATTATGAAAGGTATGTGTTTGGTAAAGATTCATTCTCATGGGGTCAGAGTGATAGCATACTGGAAGGGCATCTGCCTTGCACGTGACAACCCAGGTTCAATCTCTGGCATCCAATATGATCTCCTGAGCCTGACAGGAGTGATTTCTGAGTGCAGAGTCAGAAGTTACCCCTGAGTGTCACTGGCTGTAGCCAAGAAACCAACAAAAGGATCTGTGCTCATGTGCCAGAGAGATACTGCAGTGGATAGGATACTTGCTTTGTTTGCAACCAACATAGGTTGAATCTCTGGAATATCTTATGGTCTCCTATGCCATACCAGTAGAAATTCCAGATGCCAGAATAAGGAATAAGCCTTTAGCACATTGGGGCGTTGCCCCAAACAAAAACCTTTTAAATAAATTGAAAAAGATTCAAGCTCATGTTTTATCACTAATAAAAGTGTATAAAATATCCAAGTTCATAAACATTTTTGGAAAAGACTAATTTATTTAAATAAAACTAATATAAAAAAGCAGTATTTCCATAGCAAACAAGAAACTAGAGGGCAAGTTTTAACTTTAAAAAGTAATATATAAGGGGCCCGGGAGATAGCATGGAGGTAAGGCGTTTGCCTTTCATGCAAAAGGTCATCAGTTCGAATCCCGGTGCCCCATATGGTCCCCCGTGCCTGCCAGGAGCAATTTCTGAGCATGGAGCCAGGAGTAACCCCTGAGCACTGCCGGGTGTGACCCAAAAACAAAAAAACAAACAAACAAAAAAAAGTAATATATAAAAAAAGTAATATATGATGGAGCAGAGAGATAGCACTCTGGGTGGTGAAGCACTGTGGGTAGGGTGCTTGCCTTGTACACAGTCGACCTGAGTTCAATTCCTCACATCCCATATGGCCACCGAGTTGGCCAGGATTGATTCCTGAGCACAAAGCCAGGAGTAACCCCATAGGACTTCTAAGGGTGGCCCAAAATACAAACAACAAAAAAAGTAATCTACTTGGGGACTAGAATGATGGCCCAATGATAAGGTCTTGCCATTGGTTTGAATCCCAGCGCTGTATATGGTTCCCTTGACAACCACTAGGCTTGGCCCCTGAGCACAGATTGTGGCCTGTGCACCTTAGGATGCGGTCTTAAAAAAAAGCAACAGCAACAACAACAAAGTAATCTTCTGGTCTGGTGAGATAGTACAGGGCCTAAGATGCTTGCCCTGCATGCAGCTGACCCTGGTTAAATCCCTAACTCTTCATATGTCCCCTGAGCATAATCAGATGTGAATCATAAGCACAGAGTCAGAAGTAAACCCTTAATACTGAATAAAGTGCTGATGTTCCCCCCGTAAAGATATCTATTTGCTATTTCCTAGTACTGTATTTAACTGACTTCTAACTGGGTGTTACAAGGCTCAATTATCTTTTTATGCATAGCATATGAACTTTGAAGTCAACATATTTTTTCCATATTAAGCATTCATAAGGAGAGTGGTTACAAATTAAACACAGTCTTGCAGAATACCTAAATTGGCTTCAAAGTTACAATATACTGATTTTCTAAGAGTTTGTCGATGGAATACAGTCTTGATATATTTTAAAGTGAAGAATGTCATTCAATTACTCGTTGGGTACAAATAAATGATTCTTTATTGATTGAACAGTCTAGTTGTACCTGGTTATTCATGAACTTAACAGTAACAGAAAATAGTGACATTTATAATACCCTCCCAGATAAATTTACATCCTAAATTTATATCAACATACTTTTAGGCAGAATTCCTTAGCTATGACAAATGAATACAACATGAATCACCAGTTACTTTTCTACTTGATAATTTTCTTTGCTCAGACTTTTGCAATTCTGTTTCCCAGTATTTAATTATAACTCCTTTTTCCCTTTCAAAATAAAGATGTCACCTTGACGGAATTATGTCCTAGAAGTATAAGGGGAGGCTGACATTCTTGAGAAAGTCCACAGACAACCTTGCCTATGTCATCCTACTGTGAATTGGTCCAAATAATACTTAATTATACCTTAAGATACCATGCAAGAAAGCTGCCACCAAAGAATTCTTTGTGTTCTAAGTGTCACAGTGCAGAGTCTTAGCCCAGATCAATCGTCCTAAAGACTACATATTAGCTTAACTCTTTAAACACATCATATTTAGAACCATCTCTAGCAAAGATTTATTAGTGTCCTTCCCCATACCTAACCCACATTTTTTTTTATAAAGAGAAGTAGATATTTGGAGCTACTCATTCAATTCTTTCCACTATCTAAAATTAAAAAAATTTCCAGGGGCTGGAGAGATAGCATGAAGATAGGTCATTTGCCTTTTATACAGAAGGACAGTGGTTCAAATCACAGTACCCCATATGGTCCCCCCAGCCTACCAGGAGCGATTTCTGAGCACAGAGTCAGGAGTACCCTTGAGTGCTGCCTGGTGTGACCCAAAAAACAAAAACACTTTTTTTCCAGTACTAAGATGTACTACTTAAGTTGTACTATTTTGCTCTTCTTTAACTATATCTTGCCCTTTTTTCTTTATCTATTGCTAATTAAACTGTTAATAATTAATCTTTTGAGATAGTCCATGTTAGGTGTTGCTTACCTGCACTACCTCTTTTGATTAATCGATTCCTTGTCTATCTCCCTTATGCTTTTTAATTTAGTAGAAATCTCTATAACTTTCATAGAATAAATCATGTGTTAATGTTTATCCTCTTACTGAATGTGGTTTTCCATATTGTATGTTTGCTAAAATTGCATACCGAGTATTTGTTCACATATCTTATAAATAAATAAATATTGCATATCTTGTTTTTAATTTGAGAGGACCTCACCCATGGTGCTTGGTAGTCCTGGAGATACATATTCAACAGAACTTGACAGAAATGCTCTATCGTTCTGGCCTTGCTGTGCTAAATACCAACAGGGTTACACACCCAACAATGCTGAGCATGATATGGAGAAGGATCAAACTCAGGGCCTCACACAAACAAGGGTTCTACCTTAGCTCTCTGTACTGTCTCCCCTTAACTCCCTTACTAAATCCCTTACTTACACATTTAAGTAAGACAAACTTACAGTGTGTCCTGATTACTTACTTCTTCCAAGAAAATATAATTCTAGAATATAAATTATTCAAAGCAGGAGTTTTAAAAATCTGTTTAGTCCAGTAATGTATTTCAAATACTTCAAACGGTACCAGGCACAGAGTCAACATTCAACAAATATTCAATGAGTTAATAAATTAATAGTGAAATATTAAATACGTTATTTTAAACTGTTCTCTAGACTTTGTAAATTGAGCTGTAATTTCCTAGCATTCCCGCTAAAGAACTCTAGTCCAATATTATTCTATTTAATATACTCAGCCATGATTCTGGGTTTAATGATAGAGTTCTATGCATATAGTGATCCTGTACCACACTTCTCCCCAGAAAGGCTCCTTCCTCCCCAAACCACTCTTTCTATTCCCCATCCTGATCCTGTAGATCAGTTTTCAGGCATCGAACAGGGATTTTGAGAATAAAAACTACCTATACTGAACACAAATTTTGCACATTGAAATACATCATTACAGAGAGTGAGGCAATTGAACTTTCTGAAATAGATCATATGGTTTCAAGTTGCGATGCAGTGCAATTATTCACATGTAACCCTTTTCAAGGGAATTAACTAAACTTTGTCAGCAATTTTGAACTTCTTTAGTCATTGCCAAGTTTTGCCTAGGCTGAGAAAGTTATGAAGACTGAAGAGTCCATTAGGTAATGACTAGGTATGCCAGCTCTGATGGGATCACTTTGATCTATCCTTCAAGGCTCTTAGATAAAGCAACCCTGTAATCATAGGCTTAGCTTTAAACACAGTACATAGAGATATAACCAGGAAGAGGAAAGAAACCCTGACTCTGGGTCTAAGGTGGAGGTTAGTGCATCGCACTAGTTCTCAGGGAAACTTTTCCAGATCGAAAACTGCAAAGGTCACATAGCATCCAATGCTAGAGAAACCCCACGGCAATTCAGAAAGCAAAGATGAAAACTATAATCAAATTCTGCTACCTGAGCGGCACATTGCCTAATGCACTGCTAACAAAACAGAAACCCCTAATCAAGAAGTCAGCATGTCTTTCAGGACCAGAGTAGATTAAACATAGTGTCAACGTGACTTCAAAGTTAAACCAAATGAAACAGTGAGTGCTGAAAATATTCAGCAGTTTCTTGTCTTTCTTACTAGTTGACCTAGATGAGTTGGCATCAACAAGGATCCTGAAGGATATATGTATATGTATTTATGTAGATATGTATGTATTTAATGAATTGATTTTAATATTAAGCTAAGGTCAATTCTTTACTGACTGCTTTTTCCACTTCATATATATCTATGCAAATATGTATATATACATATATATATATATTTGCTTCTTTACATGCCTGCAACGACAAATGCCATGAAGGATTAAGATTTATTGTTGTGGGGCCCGGGAGATAGCATGGAGGTAAGGCGTTTGCCTTTCATGCAAAAGGTCATCGTTTCGAAACCCGGTGCCCCATATGGTTCCCCGTGCCTGCCAGGAGCAATTTCTGAGCATGGAACCAGGAGTAACCCCTGAGCACTGCCGGGTGTGACCCAAAAATAAAAAAAAAATAAAAGATTTATTGATGTATCAGTCTTCCCCTATAGATTATGAACTTTGTGAGAGTAAGCCCTTGAGCTAGTTATCTCTGCAATTTATAGTACCAAGCACCTGGCTGATGCTTCATAAATCTAAAAGAGAATTATAAGTTTTTGACCCAGACCCTTAGTTGAAATTCTAGCTTCCTTTTGGAGTTTCATAATATGGTCGGGATTTGGGGAGATCATCCCTCACCACTCTGTGACAACTGTGTAGGTCTTATCCTCACAGTTAACAGGCCAGTATCTTTTCCTTGATCCCCAGATCCCCATATATTTAATGGGACTAACAACACCTATACCTCAAACAGATGTCATAGAGATGTAAGATATTCTATATAAAGTTCCTGCCATCAGAACTTGAGACATAGAAGGCATTGAACAAACAGAAGCTATTATTAAACCACTTCTGCCAACCTTTCTCTAGCTACAAATGGTATATATATTGGTCTTCAGTTATAACTATTAGGTGGAATTGCAACATATATCAGCCATTATAGATACCAATTAATCAAATCTGCAATATTATCTTAAATTATAAAAAAAAATCAACACTGTTTGGGGCTGGAGAGATAGCAAATAAGGTGTTTGCCTTTCATGCAGAAAGACAATGGTTTGAATCCGGCATCCCATATGGTCCCCCAAGCCTGCCAGGGATGATTTCTGAGCATAGAGCCAGGAGTAATCCCTGAGCACTGCCAGGTGTGACCCAAAAACCAAAAAAGAAAATCAAAACTTTTCTAGGAAAAAATGTAAGCAAGTATTCTTTCCTAAATCCAGACATGCCAGATTTTATGCCTTCATTTTAAAAATAATTTTATGAATAAAAATGGGCAACTAATTCAATTTCTGTATCTCCCTTCTGTTTGTAAAACAGTATAATTATTCTGAGGAACTGAGATATATTCTCAGCTGTTTTTCAAATCAGGAGTTTGAAATCATTATAATATTCATACAAGAGTACTTAATATCACCCATGTGGAAACTCCAAATGCCTGAGAAATTATGAACTAAAATAAGTCCCTTGTCTCAAAATATATTTAGAAACTCAGGATAATTATGTTAAGGACAACTTCACTCTAAGCATCTTAAAATAATTTGTGAAGTATCAGTTTCCCATATACTGAATTTCTAGATATGTGTGCTAAATTGAGCATTCTGTAGTCATCATTAAACTGAATAGTTAAACGTTCTTACTGGTAATACCAGGATTCATTACGAGATCAAATAATCAGCCCGTAATCCTGACACCGGAAGCTACAACTCTAGAAATTCATTAGGCATTGTGAAGATACATTGGACCAACATGAAACTTCCTGAGAAGAAAACTAGTATCTCACAAGTTTAGTCTCTTCAAATAGAACCAATAGAACCAAATAGAGCTAAGCCTAATCATACTGCTTTATTATAAAGGTTGTCTTTTAGAAAAAAATGGCGCAAGGTTTTTGTGTTAGCTCAATATTACTTTCAAACAGTTTTCTAAATTTCAACTCTCATCACCTAAAATTATGAAAACTTATGAAGCTTTAGCTCCAAGGAGGAAATGAAATGATGATCCCTGAGTTGGGTGAGTTTATTTTACAGTAATTTATAGTTATGCTAACCTAACGATGTTGCAGCCAAAGATGGGCTGCATTTGTAATGGTAGTCCCAAGAGGTGATACTGATATAACTCAGGTGTATAGTAGACGAAACAATTTAGATTCACTAATTATACTTTATAATGTTTCTGCAATAATAAAATCACCTAGCATTTCTTACATGTCCCTTTACCATTTTTCTAAGTTCTTAATTGTCAAGCATTTTAAGAACATTAAAACATCAAGCTGGTTGTTGCCCCCCCCCCCAACTCTGACATTTCCTAATTAAAAGTAAACATTTTAAAACTAGGATTGGGCTTTTCCTGTACAAGACAGCCAAGAAGACGCCATCAAACACAATCTCCAGAACCCAAACTCAGTAAGGTGGAGTCAGAGGAGCCCGGCCAGGACGCATCTTCTAACCCACGAACCCCTGTGCAATACATATTAAAAACCACTATACAAGTGTTGCATTAGGGAAACAATGCAGGGCAACACCACGCATAGAGAATGAAAAAGACATGAAAAGTACCAATTACCTAGTTAGCCTCTCAGATAAGGAGTTGAGAGTATCAATATGGAGGATGCTCAAAGAATTCAAAGCAAGCACAGATCTATCTTTACAGACCATAATGACAGAACTCACAACTGAAATAAGAGGTGTGAAAAACTCGGTAGATGAAATGAACACCTCAATGAAAAGCCTCTACAAAGGAGTAACAGCAGCTGAGGATGGGGTCAGTGAGCCAGAGGATGTGATGCAGAACAACTCCATATAGAAGAAGATATGGGAAAAGAATCTTAAAGCAAATGATCAGACAATGAATAAAATACTCAAAATATGTGAACAGATGAAAATAGAAGACTTTGATAAACACAACAGAAACAACATAGGAATCATTGGAGACACAGAGACTCAAGAAGAGAATATTAAGAAGTTTTGGAGAAAGAGTGAGAAAAGGAAAAGGAGTAAGAAAAAGAGGAGGAAGAAGATGAATAAAAATGAAAAGGAAGAAGAGGATGAATAAAAAGAAGTGGAGGAAGAAGAGAAAGAATAAAAGGAGAAAAGAAAAAAGAGGAAAGAGGAGAAAGAGGAAGAAGGAAAAGAGAAGAAAAGAAGAAAAGAGGAAGAAGGGGGAATAAGAGGAAGATGAAAAAGAAGAGAAGGAAAAGAGGAAAAAGTAGAAGAGGAGGAAGAAGAATAATAGAAAAAGAGGAGAAAGGAAGAAGGAAAAGAGAAGAAAAGAAGAAAGGAAGAAGGGGAAGAAGAGGAAGATGAAAAAGAAGAGAAAGAAAAGAGGAAGAAGTCGAAGAGGAGACATATAATAGAAAAAGAGGAGAAAGCGGAAGAAGAAAAAGAAAAAATGAACTGAAGATTTATTTTTAATTTCTTTTCTTATAATAGTGTCAGTTTAAGCACCATGATACATGTTTGTAGTTGGGTTTCAGTTAAAATAAGAGAGAGCAAGAGAAAAGGGAGGAAGGAAGAGAGAATTAAAGAATATAAGAGAATTGGGTGTCTCTCCCTTCTATTTAAACAATAGAAAAATTATTTCTATGTATCTGTGCTATAGTTTTGTATTTTTTTAAATAAAAAAACATTTTAACTGTAAAAAATAGGATTGAGGTTGTTTTTAGGGAAATGAAACTGAAATAAAAATTATAACATTTAAGTTCAATGGAGATTCAGATGTATTTACAGCATGACTATAATAAAGGGGTTATGGTGAATATCAGAGTAAAGAATATAGACACTGCAAGAAAATTTCTTTGTTTTGTGGGGGAGGGAGACACCTGGTAGTATTCAAGAGTTATCCCTGGCTCTATACTCAAGAACTCACTCCTGGGTCCAGAGAGATAGCACAGTGGCATTTGCCTTGCAAGCAGCTGATCCAGGACCAAAGGTGGTTGGTTCAAATCCTGGTGTCCCATATGGTCCCCCGTGCCTGCCAGGAGCTATTTCTGAGCAGACAGCCAGGAGTAACCCCTGAGCACCGCCAGGTGTGGCCGAACCCCCCCTCCCCCCAAAAAAAAGAACTCGATCCTGGTGGGTTTGGAAGAACCTATGAGATGGGGACCGAACTCAGATTAGCTACATGCAAGGCAAATGTCCTACCCACTGTGCTATCTCAGAACTGGAAGAAAATGTTGAGTGAAAGAATCAATGATCTATTTAGCTAATATGAATAGAAATGTGTATCTGCAGTTCTAATTGTAATATGCCTACTTGACACCTATTTGGGTAGATATTTAGCATAAAACCTGGGATGCTTTCTTATTTTCATTTCACTTTGATCTGTCCATAAATAAACACATACATTGGAATGTAAAAAATAAAGTGAAATTCTGTAGCAGGTTTTTGTAAAAAATAGTAAAACCTTTTGTAAAAACAGCTTTAAACACCCGAGTTGCCAAGTCAAACAATGTGCCAATTCTGTGAAAGCTGCTACAGGTTTTGTACTTGTCAAGAATTGTGGAACCTGTATTTCTCTGGCAGTCACCAGAGATTACTTAAATATAAGAATATTTATAATTCCTATTAACTACATATGATAGACAAGATTAAAATCTCTTAGTTAGAGGCCCACTCCAAATGTGATCTGCCTCTAATAATAAATAAACTCTAGTAAATAAACACACTTTGTGACAGCTCCCATATATGAGAATGCTGCTGACCAAACCTCCTTTCTTGAGTTATAATAGGGAACTTTTTAATGCAGATGGATTTTAAGGCTACATCCTTTCCTTAAAAATTTTTTTGG
>PVKC010030891.1:0-14703 GCA_004027635.1 Crocidura indochinensis
TTCTCATCCTACTTCTCTTTCTCCTCCTCCTCTTCCACCACTTTCTCCTCATCCTTTTTATACTTGTTCAGTTATCCCAGAACTATTCTCTTTGTTGAACTTTCATTTCTCCATTTTATATACATTACTTCTTAGTTTTACTGTAATGAAAATATGTATTCAATATGTATTCACATTTATTTCTATGCCCTTTATTCTATACTTAATGTGTTTGTCAACTTTTTTTTCCCAATATTAGGCAGTATTTTTGTTTGGTTTTAGTGTATGTGGGTGGTGTGTCTCAAGCAAGGCTCAGAAGACCCAGTAGTCATTTTTGGTGAGACTCAGCCTGTCATTTGTTGACCAGATAGTTGAATCTTTAGGCTTGGAAATGTGGTGCTGCTTGGGTTCAGCAGACGTAGGGAACACATGCACACACACACACACACACACACACACACACAAATACACACATTCCCAGTAAATTTTTGAAGGGTTATTGTGCTGGCAGAGATGAAGAAATCAGTCTCTATCTGTGAAATACAAGCTTCTGCTCTTTGAGATATATTCTCAATCAGAGCCACGCACAATTCCTATTGCTTTCTTATGTATTTGAAGTTAGAATATTATACCACCATTTTTCTTTTTTTTTCTTACAGAAGTGTTTTATTTGGGGTATTTTGTGATTCTAAAATATTTTATAGCTCTTTATGTACATGCTTTTTAAAATGTACTTTTTAATTAATAGAATCCTATTGGATGTAGGGTTCTCTTTAGCAACACTCTCATGACTTTATAGTTTGATGAATTAGTGTTGAGAGCATCACTGAAGTGCAAAAATGACACCAGGAACATCCCAATAGTGTTTGTAGCTACATTTGTTAGATCTAAAGAGATCACATAGTTCCAGGAATCAAAGTAGAAACCTTGTGCATGTCTGGCATGTTTTCTACTAAAGCTATTGTGCTGGTCGTATGCTTGGCATTATGATAGGAATTTTATAGAATATATGGATTGCTTTAGTAATATGTATATATTTATTTTCAAATCAAAATTTTGTAATATTGTACCTTTATCTGTTTCTTCTAAATATTTTAACATGCCATATAATCTTAGTACATAGACCTTTCTTTACCTTTGTTTGGTTTGCATCCAGTATTTTTATACAGTTATAAATATGATTTTCTTAATTGTGTCAACTCATTGTTTCTATATTGAAATGCAATTGATTTATGTATATTGATTATTTTTGTATTCTGCAACTTTACTAAGCTCCTTAATATTGCAGTAAATTTTCAGTGAAGTCATTAGTATTTTCTATGTATGTTATCAAACCACCTGCCAATGTTTGATAGTTATTCTTTTCCCAAATTGAAGTACTTCTTACTAAGATGGTCTTTAAGAGCTTTAAATATTAGTTATGATTCCATTGGTTAACCTAAGCAAGTGTTGACTGACTAGTTATAGAAAAAAATTTTAAGAAATAGAACTTCAAATATAAGATTGAGTTTTCATTTTAGATTCTGATAGCAACTATAAGCAAGAACTTGAATGTGTTTTTGATCTTTTCAGGTTTTTTTGTTTTGCTTTTATTTGTTTGTTTTTGGGCCACAACCGGTGATGCTATGGGCTATGTGTTCAAAAATTATTCCTGGCTTGGGGGACTATATGGGATGCCAGGGGATTGAACTGCAGTTTGTCCTGTGTCGGTTGTTTGCAAGGTAAACACCCTTCTGCTGTGTCGCCGTTCTGGCTCCTGTTTTTGATCTTATTAACCACAAATACTTTCCATGTAAAATAGGCCAAGAACACTGATTATTTGTTTTTGAAGTGATCAGCTATATTACAGGACATCAAGTGTATCTTTAGAAAGCCTCCGTGGTTTCAATGTTTATTAGATCCTGTATAATCTCTTCTATATGGGTCAACATTTAAAATATCACTATCACCACCTTTGCCCTCACAAGACATTGCTAAAAAGGCCATTTTCTGCAAATGACATTCAGATTTTTCTTTTCCCCTTGTTAATTATTTTTTTGTCAAACTTTCTCCTGAAAAAACTATAGCAAGGTATAAATAATACTTCTTGCTTTGACTAAAAATAATTCTGACACTTTATATTCTTTTTCAAAATTTCAGTCCAATGTGGTGTGAAATTCTGGGCTGAAAAATCTGCATTTCTGGTGAAAATACTTATTTAACTTAGTGGCACAGATAATATGGAAGGTAGGAAGGAATTCTATTTTATGATTTATGAAAATTTGCTTGGAAAAAGACAAAAATCAGGCAGTCTTTTACTTGTAGATGACTAAATTTTACCAAGTTATGAAAACCAACCTGAATCCAGTTTTAAGTTAAACGAACATATATGCATACCTATACCTTTCATTTGAATTAAGGAAACAGTTTTGCCATTCCACAAAATGATCTCTTAATCAAAAATAATTCACTGAATAAATCATAAACTTGACCACAAATAAGCTATTGTGGCCTTATAATCCAATTTGGTATTTGGTGAAAATAAATATAATACCTGTATACTTGGGATACATACAGTACAATTATTCTATTGTAATAGGTATAACTTATAAGATAAGCATGAATAGTCATAGAATTCTATAATCATTATTTATGTATTTAAAATTTTGTTAGGAGGATAAGGAATGAAGCTCCTAAGAAATATTCATTGAATTAAATAAAGCAATGGGGATTCATTCAGATACGGTTACTTGGTCAACCTAGCTAGGTCAACCTACTAGACCCTGAGGACTTGGAACTTATCAGACTCTGATATCTCAGCAGTGTTTGAAACTTCAAGACAATACTCGGTCTTGCTGATGGGGTCATATTGTGCTTGCGTTTGATCTTGTGTCATGGATATACTGTGTTATCTATCTTCCTTGGACCTCATTTCACATTGTAATGTAGGTTAAGCTAAAAATGGGGTCAGTCATAAGGCATTGTTTATTCAGTTTTATGCACTTTAAAATATTTTACATTTTATTTGAAACATTTAACATTTCTTTTTTGGTAAAATAAATTGGTCAAATCTTGACCCTTCTACATGTAAAAATAAAGTGCTGCCTAAATCAAACTAAAATTTAAAATCCCGAATAGTTTAGACACATTGCAATTGAGAAACAATCGGTTTTCTTTTAATGTTTTAACTTTTAAAGGACTCATAAGGAACAAATATTTTAAGTAGTTGAATAACAGTGTGTGAGAGATAAATGGTCCTTTTATACAAATGAAATTGGAGCAACTGTTATAAACAAATTAAGGGTAATTTAAAATATATAAATATCATTTAGTGCCAAAATTATGCCAGTCAACTAAAACTAGTTGATACCATATTCTTTAAGATATTTTATAAATAAGTGTATTATGTACCTTATAAATAATTTATCTCATTATATAAAACAGTTTGTGGAATATAGCTAGATTTTTAACCAAGTTTTTTTTTCTTTAATTTTGAAAAATATTTTTTATAAGCACCTGTTCCCCATTTCTACATTAAAAACTATCGGTATACTCTCAGTCACATTATTGGGTAGAATGTGAATTCCTTATAGAAAGATATACAATTTAATCAGATGAAAATATTAAAGTAAGAAATAGAGTGACTTAATAGAGTGACAAAAATTGTAAGAAATTTACATAAAATATTTCTGAGACAACTAAAGCTCATCATTGTAGTGTTCCATTTAATAGTGAAGTGTGATTAGTAGTATAAAACAGAGAAAACGCAATAAAACATTTAGATCATGGGTATAGGTTTGTGTGAATGTTGAGTTTGACATATACTAGTTATTGGTGGAGAATGTATTAATTCTCATATGCTATCAAATGCATACACGGATAAGCTGAATAGATCTGATGCAAATTAGATTTTCTGTGAGTACTTTTTCTGTGAGTATCAGAGACAAGTAAACTCAGATTAAGGTCACTCAGATTAAGGTGTCAGACAAATCATTTAACTTACCTAGAAAATTATACATGAAAATGTAGAGCTCTAGAATAATGACTATAACAAGACCCAGCATGATGCCTCAACTCTGTGAATATATAAAATGAACAATATGGGGCCCGGGAGATAGCATGGAGGTAAGGCATTTGCCTTTCATGCAAAAGGTCATCAGTTCGAATCCCGGTGCCCCATATGGTCCCCCATGCCTGCCAGGAGCAATTTCTGAGCATGGAGCCAGGAGTAACCCCTGAGCGCTGCCGGGTGTGACCCAAAAACCAAATAAATAAATAAATAAAAATAAAATGAACAATATTTCTCTGTGACAATGGGTTTGATTTAATCAGTCTCATTGCTAAAGAAATTTAGTTGATGTAAACACTTGATTGTTTTCAATTTAAAGAAGCCAGGTAGTAACAAGAAAAGTTAGTGCTTTATTATTTCTTAGCCCAGGTATATTTGATATTTTGACCTGGAAAATGATTGTTGTAACAGGCTGTTCTTTGTACTAACAGAAGTTTATAACTCTCCCTAGATTTTATCTTATAGATATCAATAACCCTCTCTAGTTGATTGTGACAACAATAGATGATTGGAGACATTTAGATTCCACTTCACAAACAATTGTGTACACAATATATGAACCAATATATTTGCATGTACATATGTGTGTAACTGGTAGTAGATTGTGCATTACTTATTATTTAGATTATTATACTTTCAATTTGTGGGAAAATTACCATTAATTATTAATTTTATGCCCTTCTATGATATAATAGATAATTGGTCCAAATATCCTAATGGCCATCGTAGATTTTGAGTAGAGCAAGATGGGAGTCTCAAGGAATAGGATATCTCTCAAAATTAAAACTATGCACTTTATTCCTTTGCTTATGACTCTTGATAAAATCATGCAAATACAAGCAGTCTGATGCTATTTTTTTGTTTACAGTATTACTCTGTTGTTTTGGTTAACAGAATGAAAAACAACACTGTAATACTACGAGTAAAAATGTTTTATTCTTAGTTTGTTTCATCAATAAAAGCTGACATTTTTGCAAGAAAGATGTTATACTATTGAAATTAACTCTTAGTCAATTGTAAATAATTGTATTATATCGGTATGTTATCATGAGGATTAGAAATCATTTCCCACAGAATCATGTTTTTGCTTCCTCAGCACAGTTTCAATTGAAAAGAATTTGAATGAAGTGCATCTCATTACTAACATAAAGTAGATGGAGCTTGAATAATTTTTATATTTATTTTCCATGGATGGCTATTACATTTCTTATCCTATCTATCCAAATTTTATAAAATAAATTGTTTTAATCCATTCTTTGGAGAGGAGCAATGAATTTATTTTTGCAAAAGCTATGCATCTGAATATATTATAATATGCATAAACCTCTGTTAACACAGTTATTTATATAAAAAGTGTAGCTGTCTTACCTTTTATTTAATTTACATACTTTATTTACTTTCTGACAGGTTCTTCTCTTTGCATTTTTATTAACATACCAAAAATGTCTTTCAGATAAGTCAACTAAAACTTTAATGTACTGTATAATTTAAAACTACAGAAAGTGGTTCATGCATTGCAAGCTTTATATAAATTTTAGGCTTGTAATATAGAATTTCAGAAATAAATCATCAAGAATTCCTATACAAAACACCGTATTTCCCAAGTATGCCAGGAAATAAAATATTGTAATTATCTGAGATCATGTTTAGAAATAATTATAAAACTTATACTCAGTCTATTTGTTTAAAATATGAGAATCATTTGCCTATGTTTAAAGCGTGTTATTTTCTTAAGCTGTTACTATGGTCTTGATATTATATGGACATCTCACATCCTAAAAAAATTGCTATGTTAACTCTCTAAGTTATGCAAATGATCATTTTTTATTTTTTTCATTAAAGTATTGGAAATAATAAAACTTTCCGTCTGTGTTCCATAAGCTATTAGCAAGATCACTCACCAGTAAAGCATGGAGGCTACAGTGTATCATATTTACACTCAAAGAAAGATAGTTTTAGGAATTGAAACTTAATCCCTCCCTTCCCTTTTCTGTACTTAACTATTGTAAAACAGGGTTTTTATTTGCATAATCCACCATTCATATTCTTGTGAGTTCATGATATAAATAATTTGAAAAATTTCATTCAGTTTCTCAAATTATTCCAGTCATTATGGATGATTCATAAGGGTATTAATCTCTTGGATGTGACATAAAACTAGAGAGGAAAGACACTACCTATCATTTCATTTGCAGTTAAGAACATACTGCATATCTTTAAGCTTTACTTAAAGTGCTTAAAGTAATTGGGTGTGCATGCCTTAGCTCTGTTAAAACCCAAACAGCAATATGGGAGAGTATGGTTTGTTTTTTCAAATGTGCAAGGAAGGAAAATTAGTGAAATCTGTTTAAGTCACAAAACTGCCTCATTCAGGACTCAATTCAGCAATATGGAATAAAGTAACTCAAGTTAACTGTACTCTTAGCATATGTCTGAGCTCACAAATTTTAGTTCTCTTCAAATCCCTTTCTTTCTCCATGGCTCTGCCTGCAGAGAAAAAAAGAAACAAAGATGGAAATCTAGTTCAGTAGATCATTAGACTTAGATTCTCTTCACAATTTTAGAAAAAAATATGTGCCCAAGGTTTGAATGTATTAGAATGATGATACACGTTAGAGGTTATTTTCATCATTATCAGACTTTTGTCTTTTGCTACCGTTTACAAACACCACCTGCATACATGATTATAAAGATGCATGTGGAGGCTATATTGTACTGTATTTTTATTGTAACTATGCAAAGAAAAACTATGAAAGAAACAAAACTCAGTTTATAAAAAGATTTGGCTCTTATTTGGAGATTGTGGTTTAGTGACCTGAATCGCATTTTCATTTCTTAAAGGATTCCAGTATTGGGGTAGAAATCTTATCTTTCTCCTTAATGGTGTCTTTGAATAAAGGGGTATTATTGGATCCAAACTGCGGAGTAGCAGCAGATAGTTTTCTCTATATCTTTCAGCGATTCAAAATAATTCTCAGATACATCTGAGAAGCAGTACTAAAGAATTAATCTTCATTTATAATCAAACATTCTTGAGTAACATTTCATTCCAATTTTTGTTCTAAAGGTCTAACATTTGATCGTATGTTTTCTTTAGTTAACTTTCTATATTATATGGCAATCTCTACAGTTATTTTTTCAAAGATAGAAAAGAAAAAAAGCATGCACAAAATGTAGAAGTTATTTTTGCAGTAACGTATGTCATGATTTTTAAACATTCAGGCCTTTAAACTTTTTTTATAGTGTATGTTCTTGCCAATCCCAGCACAGTTCTACAAAGTAAAATATTTGGCAGTGAATTCATATTAACAGATGGAACAAGAAATTAACACGTTTTTGCTTCGCTAATTCACAGTTCTTTTAATACGCTAATTCTAAATCACCTGTTCTGACTTTGACAGGCTACAGACACCTGTTTGGGGTAATATTCCACAGCTAATTATTACATGAGAAATTCAGTTTCCAACAAAAGGGTTTCTGTGTGAAATGATCATAGTTAACAAATTAGTAATACTAAATATATACAAATATATTTCTGATGCCCTCATTTAACTACAGTAAACCTACTACTTCTTTTGAAGTAAAGAATTGTAGATGAAAATGAGAGACTGTCCTCTTATGTTTGAATTATGTCTATCACACTTTATACCATGGTTGCACTGATCAAGTCAGGATGTTCTTCCCAGAAGCAGAGCTTTACTATCGTAGTGTATTTTAAATGGCAGGAAAAGAGTATAGAATTTTCAAGTTGCTGGAAAAATTCCTAACTGTATGTTAAAAATGACTCAGGAGAGTTAAAAAAATACTGACAAGATGAAAGAGAAAAAGGAAAAGGAAAACAGCCTGGTTAGGATCGTATGGAAGACAGACAACAAATAAATATAAAGTTCACTGAACTACTAAGTTTGAAGTATGACTCACTCACACAAAGCAACAGAGGATAATTGACTTGTTTGCTAGAGGGAAAGCAAGGTAGTGATGCCAAGGATGGTTAGGATATAAAATCAAATGCCCTCACCGCCTTTTATTTCAGCCTTTAAATAGATAGGCTAATTCTCTTTTCCTCCGAACCCTGATTTTTTTTTTTATCTTCTCATATTGCTCTTAGTTATTCCAATAGGGTCCTTCTCCAGTGTCACCTCAGATGATCTCCATTCACAGTAACTTGGTATACCTTAATTTCCCCACAAAACCCAGGCTATAAGTGAATATGGAGGGTGCATTTGTGTGAATGCTGGGAGGGCCGACTGGTGGAACAAGAAGCAAAATCAGAAACGTAAGGTTTTTCGATGTTTGTAACATAACGACAGATGCTGAGGTAGAGTCTATCTTTAGGTTTGCCAAAGGTTCCATTTTGTGTGTCTGTTTTTTGATTCTCTCTAATTGCTGTTCAGCTTTGTATGTGGCTTTGCTAATGTGTCTTCCTTAGCCACATTAGGGAAGCAGAAAACTTGTCATCTTCTTTAATTAACCTTTATATCTTAGTGCCCAGATAGTAGAGTTCAGCAAGCAAGCCCTCTTGGAACATTTAAGATTCATGCTGTTGTGTTCTACATTTGAAAAGTTATAGTACGAAGCACGATTTTTAGATTAATTTTTATTTTATGAAAATTCAGGTGGATGGGGGAGAAATCATTCTCGTGTTCTTACATTTACTCTTGTAATTTTGTTGTTTTTCTCCCAATTGCTGCTGTAGAAAGCACTTTAAACCATGCTTTATGACATTGCTATTTGCAGAAATTTCACTGGCAGCCCACCCCAGGAAGATAAAATCCTGTTTCATCCAAGTTTGGTTCCCCTCCTACACCCACACCTGAAGCCATATTTCTGCCAGAGACTACATTCTGCTAAGGAAGAAACCAATCTTTTATAATACTTTAACATACGTGAATTTTATTTTATTTTTAATTAAAAAATTGCATTTCTCATCCAAAAATGCTAGATGACATTTAAAGCTAGAGAAGAGTTTCCAAATAACTCACCTTTACAATTAACTCTTATCAGAAATAGTCATTTCACTGAAAAGGAAATGAATGGCTTTGTCATAGTTGTAAAGTGGAAAGGGTTCAAATTTGGGGGGAAATTTCAGAATCACTTTAGCCTCCAGGGATCAGAGAGGAAGAAAGTTACTGGCATAGATTAAGAATAAAATCAATTGCTAAAAAGTTTCAGTTCATAAGATGCCTTAATAACAAGCAAGTCTCTAGAAAACTTTTAGAGGCCCACTAGGGCCTCACCTAGTGGTACTCAGGGGTTTACTCCTGGCTTTGTGCTCAGGAATCACACCTGGCAGGCTCGGGCACCATATGGGATCCTGTGGGGATCAATCCCTGGTTGGCTCCATACAAGACAAACTCCCGACCTGCAGTGCAGTCACCTGGGACCCCTCTAGAAAACTTTATACAAAATATCATAAGATAGCCTAAAATCAGGTGTAGATATACTTGATGCATGGTCTGGTAAAGGCCAATTTAATGAATTAGATATTAATAATAATTAATAAGCTGTACTTTTTAAGGTTTAATATTTAAAGTTTAATTACCTTAAAAGCATGTCTTCAGATATATAAGCGTATGAAAATTTTAGGAAAATCATACAATATGATGAATAGCATTACAATTTGGCTCAATTCATCTAGCCTCAGTTATAACACTGTGAAATAAATTAATTGATATAGTGATATCAGTTCATTTGAATTAATTCCATATATATAACAGAAATCATCTTATAGGACTCTAAGAAATGAATCAGGGATAAGGTTGCATATTTTGCCTATAGTTGATCCCATTTTAAACTCCAGTAGCATATCCTTGAACAGTTTTATGTTCAGCCCTAGAAACTCCTGAATACTCCCAAATGTGACTCTGTAGTTCTCTAAGCATTGCCCAAGTACCTGGTTAATCCTCGCCACATGAGAGTTCAAAATAGCAGAACATTCTTACCCCTATACATTGAAACACTAGCCTGGTTGCCAAGCATATTTAAAATGAGAGGAAATAAAGATTTGAATAAGCAAACCATTCTTGAATATTAAGCAATGAATGAAACACTGGGAGATTATTTTGGGGCTAATCGTGTGTGGATTACTATGGGGGAAGTAAATTAAATAATGAGGATGAATTTAATAATAAATGTACTTAGAGAACAAATAAATGACATTGTTTGATTATTGATATAAAGATAAAAAATGTAAACCAACAAAAACTCATCCTGATTATGATATTATAGGAAGAGAAGATTCAGTGAAAGATTTTTGAGTTGAAACTAAGTAAAAATGGAGGAAAACGGTATTAACATGAATATGGGAGGGGAAACTCTTGATTGTTGGCAGTAAGGATAAATGAAAATGAGACATGCATCCTTTATTCAAGTCATCATTATAGTATTTTTTCTTTTTTTTTATTTTAGTGCATACAAGTCTAGCAGTTATTTAAATATTTTGCTGGTCCCTCACTAGGTGCATATATATTTAAATAAGAGTAAATTCTTCAGGATGTACATGTACCTTGATAACTAACAAAATATCTTTGCTGTCTCATAATTTTTTTGCTTTTTTGAATCTGAACTTTATGTTGTCTGATCCGAGGATGGCCACCAAAGCCTTTTTGCATTTTTTTTTCTTGAATAATTGTGTTTCAATCTTTGACATTGAATCTGAATTTGTTCTGACTGTTCAAATGTGTTTCTTGTAGGCAGCACAATGTTGAGTTCAATTTTTATCCATATGTCTACTCTTAATCTCTTAATTAGTGTGTTTAGTTCATTGATATTGGGAGTTATTGACATGAAGTTTTGTGCCATCTTTCTATCAAAGTTTTATGTGTTTGTAGAGTTAGTCTCATCATAAATCATCTTTTTTTCTTTTAGTAAAAGTAGCTTTGAGTCTATTATGTTCTTAGATTTCTATATAGCTTTGAACTGATCTGACACCATTTATTAAAAGACTTCTATTTCATGTTTTTAAGTCCTTTGTCTAAAATCAGCTGACCATATACATGGGGAGTTGGAGTGTGAAAGTTCTTATATTTATGTTTCACTTTTTGGGGGTTTATAACCCAGTAGTCTTTTGTAATGGGTTGTCCTTATTTTTATTTTCTGGTTTCAATTAAATATATTTTTATATTTAGATGAAAATTCCTGTTTCTACATTCTAATCATATTAAACTATGTATATATACTTATTTCCTCTTTCTTTATAAATTTCTATTCCAACTGCTCTATAAAATATTTTCATCTCTTTGCACATTTTGACTGTTGCCCAAGGTATTGTATTCATAATTGGATTATAAAGCTCATCTTTATAGGGCCTTTTATGTGTTCTGTGCACTTATGGTTTTCTGTAAACAAAAATAATAAATAACAGGTGGGTAGCTAAATATATTACTTACTGGGAATACAGCTTCAAAGAGGAGGAGGGAAAGGCTATGTCAGAAAAACCACATAGATTATGGTGAATCTAGCAGAATCATGCATTGGCTTCAACTATCATTTTTTAGTTGAGCAAAACTTGCTATTTATTAATCAATAAAAGGTAAACATTTCATATTATCTTTCATTTTTAGTAATGTAGTGCAATAAATGTTAACATAAATGTGTTTTTTATAAACCAAATATAAACCTCTCTTCTGGTTCATTATTATCCCCTTCATGATAGGTAGAGTGACAGATGGACCAATGAAAGATAATAAAAACCATGTGGGTAATAATATAAATGTCAAAGTTCATAACATATAATGCAAAAATCTGGTTAGAATTCTTTGACTATAGTAATACTTTCT
Source organism: Crocidura indochinensis (assembly GCA_004027635.1). Lineage (NCBI taxonomy): Eukaryota > Metazoa > Chordata > Mammalia > Eulipotyphla > Soricidae > Crocidura > Crocidura indochinensis. The sequence goes on from PVKC010030891.1 coordinate 11,806, forward strand.
CCTAGATAAAGGAGGAACCAGGTCTCTAGAGGGCTGGAGCTTACTTAAAGTGAATACTACTTAACTTCTCCTAGCTCCTTGATTTCCAGCATCACATTAGCTAGATGTGAGCTGAAGATGGTGTCCGTTGATGCTACAAACTTATATCATCAATTCTGCCCCCAGAAACTTTGGTAAACCCTTGCTAACTCAACTGGGCTAGGACCAGGGAGTTTGAGCAAAAATGCTTTGTAAGGTAGTTGTCTACAAGCTCAGAACAACTATCTAAAAGAAATAAGAATTAAACAAACATTATAATAAACCTGATTGAAAAGAGGGGAGTAATTCAGAAATCAATTAAAACATGGTATAGTGGATTATAAAAAGCAGAAGTATTAAAAGTGAAACTACTGAGGAAAGACTGGGTAAAGTTCTTGTAAAAAAAATGTGGGATAACTATACCTCTTATATTGACCAATTGTAGACTTTTGGAAGCGTAAAGGCTTAGTTTAGTAGAGTTGGGTTTTAAGAGCTTTAATATTGTGGGGCATTGTGGGACTCGTAGGCTACCCCTAGATCTGTTGGGTAGTTGCTATTGGAATTATTTGCAGAACCCTGTGGTTTTGAGAATCAAACCTGGGCATTCTGTATGCAAAGCATGATCTCAAGATTAAGAGATTAAGTTTTCCCTTTAGTTCCAGCCCAAGTTTTTGCAAAGGCAATAGTAGCCTCCCCTTCACCATTAAGGGGACCATCCCAGGGGCCACAGAAATAGCGATAGAGATAGCGATAGGGCATTTGCCATTCACAAGGATTACCCAGGACAGACCTGGGTTCTATCGCTGTCCCATATAGTCCCCCGAGCCAGGAGCGATTTCTGAGGACTTAGCCAGGAGTAACTCCTGAGCTTCACCGGGTGTAGTTCACAAAACAAACAAACAAACAAAAAAGTGGAGGGACCTTATCAGGGGTACAGGAATGCTCTAACTGTACTCCAGCACTCTGCAATGTTGGCTCCTAGAATGACTTGACTGCATCTCAGAAACTAATACCATCTTCCTAGAGAAAGATGAAGTCCGAAAAAGATCCTATGTTTTTAAATAAGAGGCAAAAGAGGTGAGTGCACCAAAGCTAAGATTCCCAAGCGAAACACCATGTGCAAAGTTAAAATCCAAATAGATTAAAGACCTTGATATCAGACTTAGAACCATAAGCTATATAGAACAACACATAGGTACAACATTCCATGACTTTGAGACTAAAGGCATCTTCAAGGAGGAAATAGCATGCTCCAACAAGTGGAAGCACAGAAAAAGAGATGGGAAATATATTAATCTGAGAAACTTCTGCACCTCAAAGGAAATAGTGCCTAGGATACAAGAGCCACCCACTGAATGGGAGAAATTATTCACCCAATACCCATCAGAAAAGTAGCTATTATCCAAAATATACAAGGCACTGACAAAACTTTACAAGAAAAAAAATCATCTAACCTCATCAAAAAAAATGGGTAGAAGAAATGAACTGACACTTGGCCAAAGAAGAAATACAAATGGCCAAAGACACATGAAAAAACGCTGTTTCACTAATCATCAGGGAGATGCAAATCAAAACAATGAGGTATCATCTCACATCAGAGACTGGCACATATTGCAAAGAACAAGAGCGATCGGTGGTGGAGGGGATGTGGAGAGAAAGGAGCTCTCATTCACTGCTGGTGGGAATGCCATCTACTCCAGCCTTTATGGAAAACAATATGGAGATTCCTCAAAAAACTGGAAATTGTGCTTCCATACGATCCAGCTATACCACTCCTAGGAATATACCCTAGGAACACAAAAATACAATTCAAAAATCCCTTTCTTACACCTATAGTCATTGTAGTGCTATTTACAATAGCCAGGCTCTGGAAACAACCAAGATGCCCTTCAACAGATGAATGCTAAAGAAATGGCGGTACATATACACAATGGGATATTATGCAGCCATCAGGAAAGATGAAGTCATGAACTTTTCCTATGCATGGATGTACATGGAATCTAATATGCTGAGTGAAATAAGTCAGAGGGAGAGAGATAGACACAGAATAATATCACTCATCCATGGGTTTTAAGAAAAGTAATATACAAATTTGTATTAATTGTCAGAGATAATAGAGATGAGGGCTGGAAGGTCCAGTTCACAGTAGGAAGTTCACCACAAAGAGTGGTGAGTGCAGTTAGAGAAATAACTGCACTAACAACTAACATAACAATGTGAATGAATGAGGGAAGTAGAATACCAGTCTCAAATACAGGCAGATGGGAGATTTGAGGCATTAGTGATGGGAATGTTGCACTGGTGAAGAGGGTGTTCTTTATATGACTGAAACCCAACTACAATCATGTTTATAATCTAATTATATAAATAAAGAAATAAAAAAAAGATTCTCAAGCTAGTACCTGTAGATATTATTCAAGTTTGGAAAGCATATGACATTTTAGTCTGAGGTGACTAAAATGAAATTTATGAGTATACTAGCCTGCCTACATATATATTCTTGCAGAAATTAAACAAGTTTTCTTTTCATAAATATGGGCTCACATAGTGACAGTACTGAATTGGCACCTTCAGTGTGTGATAATATATTCAAAATTTATTGGGGCCACATGAACACATATAATGTTTTCTGGGTGCCATGGGCTACACAGGTTTCTTTCCTATTGAACGACACCTCCCTATTGGTAACTGGAAGGATTAGAGCAGGGGTCTCAAACTCAATTTACCTGGGGGCCGCAGGAGGCAAAGCCGGGGTGAGGCAGGGCCACATAAGGGATTTCACTTACCGAATATCCGCAATAAAAAATCGCATTAGTCGGGGCGGGCGGTGGCGCTGGAGATAAGGTGCCTGCGCTAACCTAGGACGGACCGGACCGCGGT
>PVKC010030892.1:0-14673 GCA_004027635.1 Crocidura indochinensis
GGAGGACAACTCGGTGATTGGAATTCCCCTGATTCAATGTTTATATGTAACTGGAACAATACTGTGAATGACGTGTAAACCACTATGATTATAATAAAAAAAATAAGATAAAAAAAGAGTGGGTTTGAGTCTGTAAAGTTTCTGAGCTGTTTTTTGTCTGTGAAACCATGTATTCTTCCATCAAACAGGAAAGTGAGTTTTGCTGGGCACAGTATTCTAGGTGAAGCATTCATTTCATTCAGTCTTGTCACAATATCCCACCACTGCTTTCTGGCCTTGAGTGTTGCAGGTGACAGGTCTGCTGTAAATCTCAAGGATGCTCCCTTGAATGTAATTTCCTTTTTTTGATCTTGCTGTTTGCAGAATTATGTCTCTATCTGTGGGATTTGTCATTGTGATTAGGATGTGTCTTGGGGTATTTTTTTCTGGGGTTTCTTTTGGTTGGTACTCTTCGGGCATGCAAGATTTGATCACATATATTCTTTAGTTCTGGAAATTTCTCTTTAATGATGTTCTTGACCATTGATTCTTCCTAGAAATTTTCTTCCTGTGTCTCTGGGACTCCAATGATTCTTAAGTTGTTTCCGTTGATCTTAACATAGACTTCTATTTTCACTTGTTCCCATTCTTTGACTATTTTTTCCATTGTCTGTTCATTTGTTTTAAGTTTTTTTTTTCCAATTTCTCCCGCTGTATGGAGTTGTTATTTATTTCATCTTCCACAGCACCAATTCTATTCTCAACTTTTTCTACCCTGGTGTTGAGATAATCCATTTTGTCATTCAATTCATTTACTGAGTTTTTCAGGCCTGTTAGTTGACATGTTATTTCAGTTTGGAGTTTTGTGATTTCTGTCATCATATTTTCTTGGTTCTTATTAGTGTTCTGTTCAACTCGGTCCATGGTTTCTTTGAGTTCTTTCAGCATCTTCCATATTGCTTTTCTAAACTCCTTATCTGAGAGATTGATTAGTTCGTTGGTCATTATCTGGTCATCAGAATTGTCATCTTCATTCTCTATGTCTGACGCTGGCCTGCGTTGTTTCCCCATTGTCACACTAGTATTGTGTATTTTTCTACATGTTGCGGTGGCATTCATTGGGTAAGTGATGTGCACAGCCACACTCTTCTGGTTCCGCCCTTTCCAGGTGTGTTGATTTGCCTACAAGGGAGTGGAGTCCTCAGTGGATGAGGCCTCTCAAAGGATCAAATCTTGGGCCTAGGCACACAGCAGAGAAGTCTGTCCAGAGAGAAATGCTGGGCTTCAGTGATCCAGCACAGTCCTTAGTGTGATTTTTTCTCTTCTTGCTGCGATGATGTTATTACCTTAGAAAGATCGCACAGCCAAGTAGCCAAGCGGAGCTGCTGTGCTCTTCTGCAGCCTCTTTTCAGCCCACTCCCAAGAGGTCCAGACGACAGGAGAGGACAAATAAACACAAAGACAGGACTCACAGTTTTTCACAGTCAGCCCCACTAGGCAGGCGTGGATTCGCAGAAATTCCCAGCATGACGTCACAAACAAGGGACCTGGTTTTTCCAAAGTACTCGCTTCTTGCCAGTTTTCATGTTAATGAGGTGTTCCTGGGCGTTCCCGCCCTAGAATGGACCTCTGGGAGAGCTAGTTTTTTTGGAGCCAATTCAGCCCACTCCCACGAGGTCCAGACAACAGGAGAGGACAAATAAACACAAAGACAGGACTCGACAATAAATTTTTAAATATCAGAGAAATTGTTGATTTTCCAAGACACAAGTTCTTTAAAATTGATGAAAGGAAATTTTTTTGATATCTTTTATTTAAACACCTTGGTTACAAACATGACTGCGGTTAGATTTCAGTCATATAAGATAACACTCCCCCCCATCACCAGTGCAACATTCCCACCACCAATGTCCCAAATAAATCTCCTTCCCTCCCCGCCCTCACCTGTACTCTAGACAGGCTTTCTATTTCCCTTATACATTCTCATTGTTAGGATAGTTCACAATGAAGTTATTTCTCTAACAAAATTCATCACTCTTTGTGGTGAGCTTCATGAGGTGGTCTGTAATGTCTAACCCTCCTCTCTTTTGTTTCTGAAAATTGTTGAGAAATGTCTTTCATTTTTCTTTTTTTTTTATTTGGTTTTTGGGCCACACCTGGTGACGCTCAGGGGTTACTCCTGGCTATGCGCTCAGAAGTCGCTCCTGGCTTGGGGGACCATATGGGAAACTGAGGGATCGAACCGTGGTCCGTCCTAGGCTAGTGCAACCAAGGCAGGCACCTTACCTCCAGCACCACCACCTGGCCCCTCATTTTTCTTAAAACCCATAGATGAGTGAGACCAGTCTGCGTCTTTCTCTCTTTCTCTCTCTCTCTCTCTCTCTCTCTCTCTCTCTCTCTGACTTATTTCACTCAGTATAATAGATTCCATATACATCCATGTACAGGAAAATTTCATGACTTCAACAAAGCAAGAGCATTGAGAAATAAGCTTTCACACATGCTTCTATAAGAAATAACCTGATGTCACCATGAAAAGCAATTTGGATGTTCATGTCAATTATCTCTAAATTGTTTAAGCACCATGACCCATTAACTACCCTTATGCAAATTTATCCTGACAAAATTATAAATAATCCAAGCATGTGGATTATTCCAGAGTCAAAAATATTAATCAAAGTACCACATTTGAATAATAAAAACTTGAAACATTTAAATAGCAACAATTTTGTTAAATAAATACAATAGACTGTTGTCCTGTCTTTAAAACTAAGATTATAAATATTTCTTGGTTGCAAAAACTGTTTCTGGCATACTGCTAAGTGACAAAATTCAAGTTATGAAGCATAATGAAATATTCCATTTGTTTATCTCTTCAGAGAAAAAGAAGCATTTTTGTTCTTTTTTTCTTTTTCTTTTTTTTTTGGGGGGGGGGGGCACACCCAGTGACACTCAGGGGTTATTCCTGGCTATGCCTCAGAAGTCGCTCCTGGCTTGGGGGACCATATGGGAGACAGGGGATCGAATCGCGGTCCGTCTTAGGTTAGTGCAGGCAAGGCAGGCACCTTACCTCCAGTGCCACCGCCCAGCCCCCTCTTTTTTTCTTAATAAATCTTTATTTAAGCACCATGATTACAAGCATGTTTGTAATTGGATTTCAGTAATAAACAAAATACCCCCCTTCACCAGTGCAACATTCCCACCACCAATGCCCCCCATCTCCCCCACCCCTGCCCTGTATTCACAACAGGCATTCTACTTCTTTCATTCTTTAACATTGTCATGCTAGTTGTTAGTTGTAGTTAGTGAGTTTCAAATTGTGAGCCCATCCTTCAGGCCCTTCCAGTCCTTAACTATATTGTCTCTGGGCCTTATTACAATAATGTCTTTAATTTTTCTTAAAATCCATAGATGAGGATTATTCTGTGTCTATCTCTCTCCCTCTGACTTATTTCTTTTCTTTTTTTTTCCTCTCACTTATTTCACTCAACATAAAACCATATACAAAATTGCTAGTTTTGGGGTGACATAGACCACTATGTGTCCCCTAAATACTCATAAAAGTGGTCTGTCTTTTTAAGAGTGGAGAAATCTGTTAGAAAGGACCCCCTGGTACTGTTACTTAGAGACAGTTTGCCTGGGTTGGGGCGAGGGTAATAAAATCTTTCTGCTTGAGTGCCTCTGTGGCATTTTCTCCTGGCTGATTCTTCCCTGATGCTGGCTGCATTTTCTGATGGCTTCACTGTAAAAAAAACTGTTGGCTGTACTAGTTGTTTCTACTGCTCTGTTGCTTCTCCTGCATTTCCCTCTCTCCAGGTCCTCTCTCTGATTGAATTCTTGCCCTGATCTTTCAACCCCAGCTCTCTCTCTCTCTCTCTCTCTCTCTCTCTCTCTCTCTCTCACTCTCTCTTTCTGCCTGCCTAGGATTGGCTACAAGGTCTCTCTTTCTCTCTCTCCCTCTCTACCTAGGGATTGGCTGTAAGGTCCCTGGCTTCCCTAACCTGCCTGTTCCCCCCATTAAATCCATTTCCAGAAAAAACCTTTCTTGTTAAAGTTGTGCCTGCTTGACCTCTCTGGCAGGCGGTGGCCTCTAGCACTAGTAATATTCAAACCTGGGAACTTGAGTTATGGAGTTATGGATAATTTTTCATTTTTCTCATATTGTAAGCTTTATCTTTTTGAATTAACATATTTTTCTTTAAAAAGTATAAGTTATGAACACACGGGAATAAAACCAAAAGTCTAAATACTATATACTAAAACATTGCTATTGTTTCTGGTGCTGAACATATGGACTAACATTGTTTATTTCAGTTCTTCAACAGTTCGCAAAAGTCTTGAATAAAAATTTAAGGATACTTGGGGCCGGGCAGTGGCGCTGGAGGTAAGGTGCCTGCCTTGCCTGCGCTAGCCTAGGACGGACCGCAGTTTGATCCCCCGGTTTCCCATATGGTCCCCCAAGCCAGGAGCGACTTCTGAGCGCATAGCCAGGAGTAACCCCTGAGCGTCACTGGTGTGGCCCAAAAACAAAAAAAATTTAAGGATAGTTAACAAAATAAATGAACTTTCAAACAAAGGGAGCTCCTACACTGAGATGTCAGCTCTGTCATTTAATTAGTGAATTTGGCAATGGCCTGCTTTATCCCCATCCTCCTCACCACTTCACTCTGAAGTGGAAGAGTTAGAGTTGGCAAAAATATTTCGAACTGACTCCTCTGCCCTCTTGGATGTTTTTTCAGTGCGCCAACTCAGTCACACAGAGAATATCTACTGCTGTGGAGAGCTTGATGCACAGTCCATTTAGAAACAGATTCTGAAGAAGAAAATAAAACAAGTAATGTTCATTTGTTTCATTACAACAATTTAATAGGAACAACCATCCAAAAAATGGAAAATGTCAAGTGGGCTATTAAAGGCCTCCAGCAGGAACGGGTGCTTCTAGGCACAAATATTAAATAGGGGCAATCTCTGGAAGGAATACAGAGGAGTGAACTTTCTGCTAGAGCTCAAATCCCATTTTTGTTTCACATGATGGCAGTTTAGGAAGCTAAATAGCCACCAGAGCCATGCAGAGCTTCTGAGGGATTTATTTTTTCCAGAGGAACCTGATTTGGTTTTCCGCCAGCATCTAGAACCCTGCCATTTGTTCAACATACTTCATTGTTGTATTATTGAGTGTCAGTCTGGGTTTGGGTATTCAGAAGGGAGAGAAGTACAGACACACAGACTTTTTACAGAGCTTATCAGTATATAAAGACAAAGCAAAGCAAAAAACTAATTTCAGCATAATTGAGAAAGGTTTTGCACAAGAGCCTGAGAGGACCACCCTGACAGACTGTGAGCCATGAAGAGATGCCATGTAAGGGTAAGGTGATAATGGCATAAAGTATCCTAAGAGTCAGACTACCTACAAAGGGGAGTCACAGTATTTTTTTGTATAAGAGCCTAGCAGGTAAGATAGGCAGGGGTGTTATGAAGGGATGCAGGTTCTGGAAGTAGTTATGCTAAACAGTTATAGATAAAGATATTTTCAAGTCCAAGAAATAGCCTCTCCATCTACTAGAAATATAAGATCCAAAAAGGGGGGGGAGGACAGCAAAAAACAGAAACCTGAACTTGATCATTCCATATCCCCACCCCCAACTCAATGCAACTCCAACCATAGAACCTGTTATGGAGTACATCATTAAAAAAGAAATCTGAACTACTGAATGGGCCAGAAGTGTATAAGCCAACTTATATAACTTGGAAGCATGTTTAAGATATGCAGGCTTAGCCTGGGTCAGTCACGTGCAAGGCAAATGCCCTATCGCTGTGCTGCCTGATCCTGTGGGATGGTTTTAAATATGGTTAGGAGGGTGAAGATAATGTAGTCACCAATTGAGCTATCTCCATTGAGTACTCTACCAGAAGCTTTAAAAAAAGTAGGGGTCTGTTCTATGGCTGGCAAATATGGAGTAATAAAAACAACTTAAATATATATATAGTAACTTGGGGGGGGTAACATTGGGCACATTACCCTACAATGCATTTGAAGAACAGATAATAGATACACTTTACAAGTATGTAAAATGGCTAAGAAATGTCATTGTGGGAAGGGCTTTTTGTTTGTTGGTTTGGTTAGGTTTGGTTTGGTTTTTGGATTTGGGGACCACACGGCGTTCAGGGGTTACTCCTGGCCCTGTGATCAGAAATCTCTTCTGGCGGGCTCAAGGGACCATATGGGATGCCTGGAATCGATCCCGGGTCCTTCCTGGGTCAGTCACATGCAAGGTAAATGCCCTAGTGCTGTATTATCTCTCTGGTTCTGTGGGATGGTTTTAAACATGGTTAGGAGGGTGAAGATAATGTAGTTACCAACTGAGCTATCTCCATTGAGTACTCCACCAGTATTGTGCAGTAGGGGTATGGGGTCTTATCAACTCAAAGGTATTCATTCATTCATGTGTCCAATTAATGCCACAAAATTGGGTCAAGGTGACTTCTACCTTTGGAGCTAGCAATAATCCTTCTAATTATAAGCCTCAAGCAAGTCTGTTTCACCTTATTTAACTCCAAGACCCGCCCCAAGTTTGGGGGAGGGTTGAACCAGGTACACACAAAGAGTTTTGGTTAAGATAGTAATTTTTATGGAAATCAATGATTCCATAATTGATTCATAAAGCCAAATGTTTGGGAACGAAAGTTTAAGGATATGGCCCTAGGCTGACTAGCCTTCCCACCCTCACTCCAACCCCCATTTGCCCTTGCCCGTCCCACTATTTCACTGTTGAGACATGAAAGAAGCAGTCAGTTTGTGCCTCATGTTTCCAATTCTCCACACTTAGTTCTAATTTGTAACTTGTTTCAAGGTCTCTGCTTTCACTTAAATTAAATCTGCAAAAAATAATTATCTGGTAATTTTCCAGTGTAGAAAAAAATTCAGAACACATCAAGCTTGCTTCGTGCTGTGGTGCCATTCACTGACCCTCAGAGTGCACATTTGGGATCATTCCTGCACAGGTGATGGGCGGGACATTTCTCAGTTCCAAGGACACAAGGAGTGGCACACCTTACCCTGGAGGGAGAACATCTTTCTAGCACATGAGGGAGCCCACGAAGTAGTCTTTAAAAGGAGGAAAAAATTGAGATGGGAGAGGTAAAGGCTGGAGTAGGATGTCACCACGGAGACTGAAACAAGATTAAGAAGGAAGATACCTCCTCATTTATGTCACATCTATATTTTTGCCCTGAATATTGTTGATATGATTTTTATCCTTTTGTTGCTATCAATAAGAAGTGCATACACCCAGAAATTTAATATATCAATAAGCCAATCGACCTTCCCTCGTTGTAGATCTACCTCTAGCTGTTTATTTACACGATGTTTGATTTCATTAGAATGTAGATGCCTCCTGGTGAGGTAAGGCATGTGCAACCAACAAATACTTATGATAGGAAATAAAAGAAACTGGCATCACTTGAGAGATGATTCTCCAAATGTGAAAAGAAGTTCAATCTCTCCAGATCATTATGGAAGTGTCTGCTTCTATAATGAGGAAGAATAGCAACAATTTTCTTCATGGATATCAAAAGCGTTGACAGAGTGGCAGGAGAGAGCTCAATGGACTGAGTGCATTCTTTGCATGTAGAGGCCATGACCTGGTTTCTTGAGCACTGTCAGAAGTAACCCCTGAGCAGAGAGCTGGAAACAGCCCCTGAACATCTCTGGACATGACACAAAAATAAAGACATTAAAAAGAAGCGTTAACAGATCACTGGGCATGGTCTTCTATAACCCACCTTCACAAAATTGATGACTAATTGTTAGCAACATTCCTGTAGGCATGAGGAAAAGGCAAAAATAAATATATGGACATAAATATTTACATATATATAACCTGCTACCACATATTTATATATATATAAAACCTGCTACCTGAACTACTGTATTAAAGTGAGCAAGGAATTATATATAAGTTCCCTATTATAAAATATGCATATTTAGACATTATATATATATACCCACTGTAAATTAGATTTTTTGTGACTTCATCTAAATTCAGTGTTGAAAGAACTGGGCTATGATAATTTATAAGAGAACTTGGACACCCGGGCCAAAGAGATATTACAGAGGGAAAGGCACCTTGCATACAGTCAACCCAAGTTCAATCCTTGGCATTACATATGGGTTCCCAAGAGCCAACAGGAGTAATCTCTGAAAACAAAGCCAGGATCAAGTCCTGAGCATAATTGACTGTGACCAAAACAACAACAAAATGTATGTGAATGTTATGTATCAAATATACCCAGAATATAACAGAAGTTCAATGTCACCCACTCTTTTCCCATCAGTTTCTAAATAAAACCTGACATAGAGTGGAAGAACTATGAGGATAAGTAAAGTTCACTATTTTGGTTGCAATTATAGACTTATAAATGTAAAGCTATTGGATTGCAAGGACCATTTGTGTGACATTCTCATCACACAGATGAAGAGACAGAGGTCCAGAGAAGAAAATGAACATGCCTAAAATCATCCAATGAATGAGGAGAAGAAATAATAAATTATCGCTAAAATCTCAATAAGCTTCTGTGGAGATCTGGACTGAACTTATCAGTTCCACGTATAAAGAGAGGAGCGTTCAATCTCTTTTTAGCCCAGTTCTTCTCTCCTTTGCTTGCCGTTTCTCAGTCCAGGTATTCCCTCACATGGTGATCTGTATTCATCCTAATTCTATACTTCTTCTCCAGTCAACTTTAACATTTTATCCCAACCACTGTCCTCTCTCCAGACCCTACTTATAAATCCTTTCAACTCCAGAGTGGTAAATCAATCTCAGTAGCTGTGTTTATGTCACTCATAAGCTTTCTCCAGATCCTGCATATATTGAATGTAGTATTTATCTTACTTCTGCACTACAGCTTCTCTAACTCTATTGAAAACACTTTTTCTGTAGAGGTAGTTCTAGTGTCCTCCAAAAACTAGTAAAAAGGATTTCAGTACCTATCATAGTGGCATACAACAGTGGATGGCTCTAGGCTTCTACCTTTATAAACACTTATTCATTTTTATGTAGGCTTCAAGCAAAGCTTCTGTGTACCTTTCTTGGAATGAGGACTGGAAAGTAATACCAGGTGATCAGCAACTCCAGCAGCAGCAAATATAGATATTAAAGCCTCTAGCATATTTTCAGATCTTCCAGCTTGCTAGGGCACTGGCTAGAATCTTGATGGGGAATGTTGTGAGCACACTGGAGTCTTGAAGAAAACTTAGAGACTTTTTGCAGGAGCAAATCAACATATATGTGCTGTGTTAATAGCAAATAGAAAACACCTGTTGTTCCCACCACCACCAGGTTAATTAAAAAATAAAAAAGAAGAGAAGATTGAGAGCAGGGTGTGTTCATGTGGAGTTCCACAGCATTTCCTAAAACTTGAAACTAACTATACCTATTTTGGCCTCCAGAGACACACCTCCAACAGTTTTCCTAACAAAGGAAGAATGGGAGATAAAGTCTGTGTTGGCTCTTGTAGTTTGCTGATTTATATGTACATGAACCTCTCTATTAACTTGACCTCAATTAAAGGGTTCTAAATATTAAACTTCACAGGATGGATGAGGGATAGAAAAGATGGTGGCACATTCAGGTGACAAGCTAAACTGAGTGAAAGAAAAAGGGAGCGTGTTGACTGGGAATCAACTTGGAAGCAGGGAATAAGACCCAGGCTTAGGAGATGTACATGCAGCTGTGCTTTAAGAATAGTGACTAAGAACACATGCCATAGAGAAGCAGGAAATAAGCATGGCAGAAATACTACTACTTCTCTCTCCCCCTACATTTTTTGTTTTGTGGGGAGCATACCCATCAATGCTCAGGGGATACTATTTGCTTGGGAGACCTTATGGGATACTTGCTATTGAAACCAGGCCAACTGTGTGCAAGCAAATGCCTTACACACTGTATTCCCTCTGCCTCCTCCCCTACTTCCAATCTACTGATGTCTTTCATGGGTCAAACTTAATGAAAAGCCAGAGAACAGATAAATCTAAATAATAATATTTCTCATTCCAAAATTTGACCTTCCTCCTCTTTCTAGGACATCAGCCAAACAAAAAAAAAGTCTACAGCGTATGGGGAAGAAAGAGGTAGAAATAGTCTAAAGGAGAGGTTGGTGAGCAGGAAAAAGAGGGTTGATTCCCAGCATCCCATTTGATTCCCCATGATTCCTGAGTGCAGAACCAGGAGTAACCCCTAAGTGCAGCCAGGTATAGCCTCCCCAAAAAATAGTTTAAAAGAACAATAATCAGAACAGACAATGACCTAATAATTTGCCTACACACTCTTATTGAAACCTTGACAATATTTCTAGCAGAAATGAATTTTGACCCTCCTATACAAATAAACTAAGGCACAGAGTCATTCAATTAATTGCTCAAGATTATAGTTACAAAGAGACAGCCAGAGCAATAACACAATGCATAGGGCTTTTGCCTTGTATGCAGACAACCCTGTTCAATCCCTGGCATTCCATGTGGTCTCCAGAGCTTCCCAGGAGTAACACCTGATCACCACTGGGTATGGCCCTAAAGGTTGTATGTCAACAGCAAAGTGGATGGATAAATGGATGCTTCACATGCATGAGGCCAGGGTTCAATCCCAGTACCATTAACCTTGTTAAAAATAGTTCAAATGTCTCATAGAATAATAAAAAATAAAAACGTAATTAATTAATATAATGGTAAATCACTCTTCTTATCAGTTTTTGTATCAAAAAAAAAAACACTTGAGGGGCCAGGAGATAGCATGGACGTAGGGTGTTTGCCTTTCATGCAAAAGGTCATTGGTTCGAATCCCGGTGCCCCATATGGTCCCCCATGCCTGCCAGGAGCAATTTCTGAGCATGGAGCCCCTGAGCACTGCCGGGTGTGACCCAAAAAACAAACAAAAAAAAAAACAAAAAAAAAAAAAAACACTTGAAAATCTTTACAATTCCCACAAAGGTAAATTTCTTCCCAACCTATCCCAGAGTAGAATCACAACCATAACCTTAAACATCTGCTTTTAAAATCCTCTCATGCTTAAAATTTGTTGAAAATCTCCAAAGAGCTTTTGTTTACCACTGTATTATTAGTCAACATATGTCAAATTATAAATTCAAACAAATATTGATAGCACAAAAGTACCCAGACACACAGAAAGGGGATATGATCACATTTATGGAGTGACTTTTTCACTTTAGCAGTAAAAGGAGTAGACAGACTCTAGTGTGTTGTATAAGTATTTTTAACCTCAAAGATCTCATGGAGAATTTAGGACTATGTCAGTTGTCCTCAGACCAGAGTCATCACTGTAGAAATTATATTTATTTTGTTAAAAGTTGATATTTTTGGCTATGGATATGATAGTAATATGATATTTGCATGCGTGAAAGTCTGGATTCAATTGCCAGCCTTGAATGCAGGAAGGAAGGAAGGAAGGAAGGAAGGAAGGAAGGAAGGAAGGAAGGAAGGAAGGAAGGAAGGAAGGAAGGAAGGAAGGAAGGAAGGAAGAAGGGAGGGACGGGAGGAAGGAAGAAGGGAGGGAAGGAAGAAGGGAGGGAAGGAAGGAAGGAAGAAGGGAGGGAAAGGAGGAAGGAAGGAAGGAGGGAGGGAAGGAGCAAGGTGAGGAAGGAAGGAGAGGGAAGGAAGGAAAGAAGGAAGTAAGAAGGAAGGAGAGAAGGAAGGAAGGAGAGAGGGAAGGAAGGAAGGAGAGAGGGAAGGAAGGACGGAAGGGAGAAAGGGAGGGATGGAGGGAGGAAGGAGGAAGGAAGGAAGTCATCAAAGTTATATAGGACCTAGAGAGCTCAAGTGAAAGAACATGTTTCTAGAATGTACTAGCTTGAAATTAGATCCCAGGCACCACACAGCAGTCCCATCACCTCCTGGAGCCCAAGCTTGAAACTGTTAACCCTATTTCTTTTTTTGTTTTGTTTGTTTTATTTTGTTTGTTTTTTTGGGGGGGAGGGGTCACACCCGGCAGCACTCAGGGGTTACTCCTGACTTCACACTCAGAAATCGCTCCTGGCAGGCTCAGGGGACCATATGGGATGCCAGGATTCGAACCAATGACCTTCTGCATGAAAGGCAAACACCTTACCTCCATGCTATCTCTCCAGCCCCCTGTTAACCCTATTTCACTAAATAAAGTATTTCCTGAAGTGAATCCTATAAAAGTAGGAGCCCCAATGTCTTTTGAATAGAAGTTGTCCCTAGGTAGATCCATAGCAGGACACAGCTTGAAGATATGCCAGGAACAGAAGCTAGATGATAAAGCAGAGAGCATAAAGGAATCAATTCAGTGAAGCTGGTAGACAGGGAGGACTGGCAGAGCAAAAAAAGAAAAAAGTAGCAAACCCCAAACAAATCTAGCCAAAGAAGGAAGAGCCAAAGTTAGGAGCCAACTTTTCAGGACACTTGGTATTAACTGCAAGCTCCAGCATTGTTTCATTTTGTTTATGCCCTTGACCAACACAGTCAGGCCCCTTTCTTCCATCCTTGAAATTGGTCCTCTACCTCAAAGCTATTCTAAGCTCCAATAAATTCTAAAATTCAATCTGAGAAAGTGATGAAGGAGATGCTGCATGGATTCACTTGATACAAAAGAGTGTCCTTTTAATTTGATTTTGGATTTTCATCTTCTTTTTATGCTACCTTTAAGCTATTTGATCTCACCCACCTACTTTCTATTGTTCGGTGAATGTATTCCTATTTTGTAATGAAAAGAAAGATCTCACATCCTAACTTTTAAGATGAAACTATTCGATGAGAAGTGGATATGACAACTCAGAGTCTATATTAGCAATTGATCCTAGTGAAAAGACAAAAAGTCCCCCAGAAAGAATTGAAAATTTTTTCTGAAATCATGTTTTCCAAGTCATATTGTACACCCCCACACACATATTCCCAGTCAAGACTCAATGTTATTTTAGACAAAAATGAATTACTTTCATAATAATTACCATTTTAATCATTCAACGTGTATTGGGTACATACAAATCTCTCCTCTCTTCTCTCTCTCTCTCTCTCTCTCTCTCTCTCTCATTCTCTCACATACACACAAACACACACATACTCTACTATTTTAAGAAACTAAAGCACCAAAAAATAATGTGCTTCAGCTAGCTGGTTTATAAACTGCAATTTGAACCCTGAGAGCTTGATCACCTCTAAACTCCTTGCTAATTATTTCCATTATACCTTCCAACCATGTGTTTTACTCCAACCCACTATCACTTTCGAGTATTCCAAACTTGTTCTCCAAACTGTCAACTCAGAGCAATTTGCAATCCTCTCTTGATAATTTCTAGGTTAAGAAGACTGGAATTTCTGAGGACCACAGAGACCTATTCACTACTTATGGAACTTATGGCTGTTATTCTTGCCATGGACTACAAGGGTCCATCATTCTCTTACTTTCTCTGAGAGTATTTCTTTAGTGCTTTGCTAATTACCTCCAGTTTGTCCTTAGAGCCTGCAATTCCAATCACTTGTTTAAAAACAAATTAAGTAAATCTCCTTGCTCACTCTGTGTGCTTCCTCTCATTGTCCTTGGAGAAATTAACTCTCCCTGGGCTTTCAAAGAAGAAAAAAAAACTTGAAAATTGAAAATATCTAGTTTAATGGAGCAGAGAAGTTGTTCAGGAATGCTTTATTATCTCCAATATCAGCATTGCAAAATCTCCCGCTACCTTCTAACTTCCTGAGTCCTAAGAGGTTATGGCAGGGGATGGAGCAATAATTTTGCTTCCTTATTGCTGCAGTTCATGTTCTGCAGTTCGTGTGCATAGTCTGGGGCTGGAGCAATAGCACAGTGGGTAGGGCATTTGACTTGCATGCAGCCAACCACGGTTTGATCCCCACATTCCATATGGTCCTCCAAACCGGCCAGGAGTAATTCCTGAGCGTAGAATAAGGAGTCACTCCCGAGGGTTGCCAAGTATGACACGCACACACACAGACAGGTGAAGGAGACACATTTATCCATAAGAGCTATAGAGACATGACTACTGTATTACATATGTCTGGTGTTTAGACATTTCAAAAGTGATGGTTTTAAGATGGCCGCATGGATTATTCCCAAGCTCTCAAGAACAACTAATCGTTTTTCATATATAAAGCATCCTGGTTAAAATCCCAAAACCTGAAGCACTGCCCAGCAAGAAAGGACACATTATAAGGGAAAAGGAGCAGTTTTCCTGTGACTATGTTTTTCTGTCCTTCACACTGAGAAGGTCTCTAAGTCTACAGTTTTTCCAGTGGGTGAAGAAAACTAACATCCAGCTTCCCCAGGAGTATGGGGTGTCCACCAAGAAGCTCATTCAAATTTTGCCCTGGGACAACAGAGGTAATTGGGACAATCGACAAGGCTTGATTATGGGGAAAATAAGAAATAATAAAATAGAGTCAGGACTCATAGAAATCAGTGCTCAGATTTCATGCTCTTGCTTACAATGGAAACCAAATAAAAACCCTAGCTAGCGGGGGCCGGGCGGTGGCGCTGAAGGTAAGGTGCCTGCCTTGCCTGAGCTAGCCTTGGACGGACCACGGTTCCATCCCCCAGCTCCCATATGGTCCCCCAGGCCAGGAGCGACTTCTGAGCCCATAGCCAGGAGTAACCCCTGAGTGTCACTGGGTGTGGCCCAAAAAAAAACCGAAAAAAAAAAAAAAAAAAA
>PVKC010030893.1:0-14804 GCA_004027635.1 Crocidura indochinensis
CATTCAGCAGCTCTTAGGCTCTATGCTCAGAAATCGCTCCTGGCAGGCGCGGGGAACCATACGGGATGCCGGAATTTGGGCCACTATCCTTCTGCATGCAAGGCAAATGCCTTACCTCCATGCTATCCCTCCGGCCTGCTGAAGGCATTCTTATTCTGTTTTCGCCTCAGCTTTTCATCTGCCTTCACTCTCTAAATCTCTAACTCTTCATAGACAGACTGCTCTTGCAATTTTGGCAACTGGATGTCTGTGGCACTGTTTCCTTACCTAACCACACAGACCCATGCTTAGCAAGGATACCTTCCCATTGACACCTTACCTTGATGTCCCAATATCCCTTGATAGTTCCTTCAACCTTGTAGCATCTCTATAAAGTTTATTCAAAATGTTTTCTCAGGATGTCTTCTGGTTCATAACTATAATTATAAACACACCACCTAAACTTAAAAAGACCCAGTTTATATCCTAATAATGAGAATGTATGAGGGAAATAAAAAGCCTGTCTAGAGTACAGGTGAGGATTGGGTAGGGAGGAGGGAGATTTGGGACATTGGTGATGGGAATGTTGCACCAGTGATGGTGGTGTTCTTTACATGACTGAAACACAAACACAATCATGTATGTAATCGAGGTGTTTAAATAAAATATAAAAAAAAGACCCAGTTTAAAAGATGGTATTATAATAATTCTGCAATTGTGTCCTTGAATGGATGAACCCAGGGGGTACTGTCTCTCATCTCTCCTCCTTTTCGGCAGTGGACATAAGCATAGCTGGTTGTGCTCAAGGCTTACTCCTGTCTCTGCTGTTAGGGATCATTCCTGGCATTATTTCAGAAACCATATGTGATACTGGTAATTGTACCCAGATTAGCTGTGTGCAAACCAAGCATCTTACCTGATTTGCTATTTCTCCTGTTGTCTCTCATTATCAATTGAATTAAACACATGTTTAATTCCAGTTTCAGGTCCTCACAAAAGGGCTAGTGAGAAAAATATAATCTGATCTGAGCAAGATAAAATTTAGTCAAAAACTGTTTATCATCCCGTCTTCCTCTTGTTTCTTAAACGAATTTCTTTCCTTATTGTTCTCCCTCCTGCCTTCCCATCACCCTGCCTTCTTTGAGCGATTACCTGCGTCTCCTGCCTGTGGCTGATACTGTAAGTGGTTTCCATAACATTCATTAACTTTTTCTTTTGCAGTAAAACAATTTCAGTTTTATTTAGGGTTATAATCTGCAAAGTTAACTTACATTAGTAAAATTTGTATTTTTCAGTCTTTGTATTGCAGTTTATTTCTGTGCTCTGGTCTTGGCTAATTAGGAAGATGTGAATGCTATTAAGTGGGATTTTGATCTATTATTTAAAATAACATAATTTGCTTTATTTTTATTTAGGTTTTGTGGTTTCCCACTCCTTTTGTTTGCCTGAGAATAAATTGCTGCTGCAAATTTTGTTAATGTGGGTGAGTAGATTAAACCAAACCATAGGATTGCAGAATACTGAGAACAGACCTGTGGGTAAGATTGCTGCACCTATGACAGCTGCCATATCTTAACTTCTGATTTATTTTATCTTACAATGAACCCTGGGCTTGCTTATACTATTCTCAGTTGGCCTTTCTACAAGATATCATTAATAGTTTCCCTTTTTTGTTTGTTTCTTTGTTTCTTTGTTTTAGAGGTCTCTTCTTACATAGAATTTTGTAGAAACATAGACACATAGAAAACTATGTTTTGGATTTTGGTCTTTAGTCAAAAAGGGTATGGACACATTTTTAAATAAGTGTTGTAAAATATTTTACAGTTATACGTTTCTTTGCATCTTATTTTTGCTGTATTCTTTTTTTAAATTTTTGTTGTATTCTTATGTTAAAAAGTTCAATGATTATTTTCTTCAAGTGTGTTTTGTTTTTGTCCACCTTATTTGGAAAAGTTTATTTGGCTGCATTCAAAACTTGGCTTCTTTTATTTCTTTGTTGCATTCAAAACCCAAGATGGCATATCAACCGCTTTTCCACTGCCAAACTCATTGTAGATATTGCTAATTTGTTATGCCAATCATTCTTAGTGAGCATTCCAACAGAAAACAAATATTGTTAAAACAATTCTCTTTGCCTAACAACATTTCATGAAGTACAAATTTCATTTACTTTTTTTGACTCACAGGATTTTCCATTTTTTAAAAAATCTGTTCCTACAAGTCACTTTAAATATTTTCCTGTAAAAGTCATTGGAAAAATAGAGATAGACACATCAACTACTGGAAACATTAATAATATTGGTCAAGCACCACTAGAGCAGAAAATTGTTGTTAATATCTCAAAGATTTGAAAAGATGCCAAATATTTTAAAATGGTATAGACCAATTTAAAGTCATTGAAATGATGATATCCCTCAAATAGCAAAATCATTGCTCTTTCTAAACTAATCATCTATTATTTAGACAGACACATATATTTCCTTTTGCTTCTTTTTTCCACTATACAGTAGTATTTTGGATATTCTAAGTACTTGTGGAGGAGTCAGGATCCCTGGAGTTCTCAGACCATGCTGATTTAATTGGGCGAACTTATGTGGAGATGTGCATCTTTCTACAATAACTTAGAAATTGAAAGTAGTTATCCATGAATTTCAAACAGAAAGCATTCCAGAGAGATAGAATAGGGCTTAAAATGCTTGTTACCTTGCATGTGGCCCAATCCAGCTGAACCCTAGTACCACAGTGACTCTGAGCACAGTGTCAGGTATGCACTTCCCAGTAAGGCACAAAAATTAAACAAAAGGGAAAAAGTTGGAACAAATCTTTAGGGAGCAAAAAGAGCAAAAATCACTAAAAACTAATAGTAATATCAATAAGGAAGCAATGACAGTGCTGGATAATTTTACTTACATATATATCTGAGTATATATGTAAGTATATATATGTATATGTATACATAGTAAATGGATAAGTAAAGCAAACAAAAGGGCAAAATCAAACTAAATAATCAGACTTAGTGAAAAATTGATTCATTTTGGAGGAAAATGTGACAAGGGTTTGGAGATCTGAGAAGAGAGGTTTCTTTTTACATACCTTCTTTTTGGAGGATACATACTAGGGTTTACTTCTCAGCAATCATACTTGGCAGACTCAGTGACGGCATTACATAATTTCAGGGATCAAAACCAGATCAACTGTGTGCAATACAAGTGCTCCATTGCTCCATTCCTGAGATGCCATTAGAGATCTAGTAGTAGGTGTAGTGAGTGAGTCTATTATACATAAAGATATATATATATATAAACTTTAAAAATCTTTATATTATAATATAGCGATAAATAAAATTTAAAAATTCTACAGCAGGATATTATGAACTAAGGGGTGACATTGGTTGAAGAGTCTAGAAGTCTTATGATTAGGATCAAGGTTTCTGAGTGTGATATTTTTCTATTTTCCTTTCAGATCTTACCTGCCACTAATTTAACATATAACACTATGCCATGGCAGCTACAATTTTTCTTCTGGCTCTGTCCTTAGGAAAACAAATGAAGGAGCACTGTAAAGGTAAATTCATAGTGACTTTCAAGATTTAATTTATATTTGTTTCCTAAAAAAAAATTAACTCGACAGCCTCCAAATTTTTTTCCTCTAGCCAGTGTCTGCCTTAGTGCTACTAACTGAAGATAAGTGTTGGCTGTTTTGATGTTATCGATGGAGAAACCACTGCATGAAGTAGGAAGAAATAAATGGGGCTGGGCTCCATTGGTTTAACCTCTGGAAGAATCATAGGGCTAAGAAGAAAGGTTGTGGGCAGGGATCAATAGTTGACAAATGAAAAGTCTCAGTCAGTTGGAAGTAGCATTTATTTTCCTGTGACGTAGTAGAATAAATCTTGTAGAGAATCCCACAAGTCAGGATTGTCTTCTGCAGAAAAAAAGACTCATTTTATTTACCTAATATCTTTGAGAATTCCAGTACAAACTATTGCTTACATTGTATAAGAGAAACAGCATTATTAAATTCATTATAAAAAAAGATCAATTTTTCAGCAGAACTTTTGTCTTGATCAAGTACTACTATAACATATAACTTAGCAAGAACTGTTTTATAATTTACTTTTATCACATGGTCAATATCCTCTTTTATAATTGAGAAATTTTTCTCAAATTTTTGCTTCTTTTGATAATTTTTGCTTTAAGACAAGCTTACCTTATATAGAGAGAGGACTTCTGCTTGCACGTAACAGAAAGTTATTTGTTCTTGTTTTAAGTGGTTAAGCTAAATATGGGTACTTCTAACTATGCATCTGTTTACAGTTATGTTTTTGCTAGTAACTAGAGTTTATTACTACACAGCTCTGTGATCTAAGATGCCAAGTTCTGTGGACTACTTAAGCACATGGGACATCTTGTTGATTGATTTCTGTATGAATTTCTGTATGTATTCAGCTTTATGGACCAAAAAGGGCATCAGATGTTCATTTCCTTCCTCTTCTCTTTTTTGATTGATTACTGCATTTCTTTGACTACAGCCCCATTTTGATTAGACTGCCCTTTGTTTACTATTTCAATTACTACCACCAAGTTATATGTTTCATGTTTCCAGAGTTTATTTATATATAAGACCTTCAAAGTATTTATTATATTTATTTTTATTTTGGGTCCACACTCAGAAATGCTCAAAGCTAACCCCTGACTAACTCAGGGATCACTGGTGAACCTGGAGGATCATGTGTGGTGCCAGAGATTAAACATGGGTTGGCTATACATGCAAAGCTAGTGCCTTGCCCACTGTACTATCATTAGGTCTTCTATATTTGTTATATTTTATTTATTTTATTTTGTTTCATTGGGACTCACTCAATAATGCTCAAGGGTTACTCCTGGCTATGCACTCAGAAATCGCCCCTGGCTTGGGGGACCATATGGGATGCTGGTTGATCAAATCGTGGTCCATCCTAGGTCAGCCGTGTGCTAGGCAAAGGCCCTATTGCTGAGTTATTGCTCCAGTCCCTATATTTGTTATATTTTAATGTATAAACAAAAACATGTTTCAGTAATTTAATACAAAATATATTTGAATTATTTGTGTGTGATGCCATGGCTCAGATTTTTCCCTCTAGTTCTAGATCCCACACTGATTATGCTTTTCACAAAACAAAACAAAGAGAAATATCAAACAAAATAATGAAATAAATCTATTGTACAGAATATAATAGACAATAAAAAGGGGATAACATTGATTACACATAAAGCTTCTAATGACTAGTGTAAATGTCACATCTATTCAAAAGTGTGGCAAAAACTTTCAACATGGATGGTCAACCTAAAGTCAAATAAGTGAAAATATTGCTACTCCTGGATTGAGTGTTCTTTATGATACAAAGTAGACTCACTATAGAACCCCAATAGTCTCTAATAAAAAATATGATAAATTTGAGAGTTCCTTTAAAACTTGTTCTTTGTCATCCATCTCCTTCTTATTATTTCCCTCTTTTTTTTTTTTTTTTGGTTTTTGGGTCACACCCGGAGCAGTGCTCAGGGTTACTCCTGGCTCCATGCTCAGAAATTGCTCCTGGCAGGTACGGGGGACCATATGGGGCACCGGGATTTGAACCGATGACCTTTTGCATGAAAGGCAAACACCTTACCTCCATGCTATCTCCCGGGCCCCTATTTCCCTCTTTTTATTTCTGCAGGATCATTTGATATATTTTACTATATGTGCTAAAATGCTAAAAATCTTAATAGTCAACTATCTCTAGTGTACTGTTATATGATTAATAGGCTTTGACTATAAATAGCCAGAAGTTCCATATTGCCTCATTGCTCAGAGACGTTCATTCATAGAAGACTGGAGTAAACCCAAACCCAGTGGGCAAGGTTAGAGTGTACATATAGCTGGAGATACAGCAATGTCACTCACTACATTGATCATACCAAAATGAACCTGACAGAAAAGGATAAGGCTAGCAGGATTGTCTACTAGGTGCTCACCACATTTGGACATGGTTTCGTTATAGGAAAACTGTTTCTGTGATCCTTTTGTTAAATAACAATTATTATATAAGTAAAATTTGTCTTTAGGTTTAATGTAGTTATTTTTTATTTAGAGGAGACTTGGATTTTTTGGTATGACATCAATATTCCCTGTGTTTCTTAATATTTTATTTTCTATATACAATACTCTAAATTCTTTAGTTTCTTCAAAATGTGAAACTCTATTTAAATAAATATCTCAGTGAAGAAGCCTGTGAAGAAACCAGTTACCTATCTACTTATAAGAAATATATATTATATATGTATATATATATATATGTTTACATATATAAGTTCTGAGTCTGGTAATAAAAACATGCCAGGTAATAATGAAAGAGGTATTCTAAATAAAAACAATAGAGTATAAATTTTTACACTGGCTTTGCTGTGTTTATATTGAAGAAAATGCTGAAAGCAAGAAAATGCATTGTGCTTTATAAATTTTGTAAGCCCTTAGTATTGCAATATGTATGATACTTTCGCCTTAATATTGTAAACTAGGTATGACATGTCTAATTTTCATATGAGAAATGAAGTTTAAAAAGGTTGGGTACACAACTCAAGGTCAAATAATTACGAAATCATAGATTCAAAATAAAGTTCCAGTTTGAATGAGCGTCAGTATTTGTGGTTATTTATAAAATATCTGGGATGGTATCAGGCCCATAGTACTAATCAAAAACTTCTGTTCCTCTTCTTTGTAAAGATTTTTTTCACATCTGTAATATTATATGTAAATTGAATGGGACATTCAGAAAGTGAGTGGTGTAGGATTGTGACGAAAGACTCAATTTATTTTTGTAGATGCCAAGGGAATTCGGAGAATGAGTTGCTTTCGTATTCTATTGGGTGAGCTATCTGAAATTAATCCTCTTAATTAAGATTTGTAATTTCTTTTTTACTCAAAATTGTTTTATGCTTCAGGGATTTGATTAAGTCAATGACTCCTTTTATATAGTATGAATGACAAGAAATTTATGTAAAGAGAATCCTACTTCACAAATGGAATTCCATTTTTGAGATCAGATTGAGCAGCAGACTCTCCCACATAGTTCAGGAAATGTTCCTTTGTCTTTTTAGCCTAGTAAAATTTGTTTATATAAAGTATACTTTGAATACCTATTGAATTATCATGCTGTTAATAATGAAAGCTACATTAAATATTAGAATTCATGTGTATTCATAGATAAATAGAAAATAAGATAGAGTAAGAATAAATATAGTAACTTATTAGGTATGGGATACGAGTAGTACTTTTAAATAAAAATATTAAAAGTGGGGCCGGACAGATAGCATGGAGGGAAGGCATTTGCCTTTCATGTAGGTCATTGGTTCGAATCCTGGCATCCCATATGGTCCCCCGAGCCTGCCAGGAGTGATTTCTGAGCATGGACCCAGGAGTAAGCCCTGAGCACTGCCGAGTGTGACCCAAAAGCCAAATAAGTAAATAAATATTAAAGGTGATTTATTAAATTTAAAGGAAGCATTAACAATGCCTCACAATTTTTTAGCTGACCAGAAAAACCACAAAAGAAAACATCTTATAAAATTGCTTATTCATTTATCTGCTAATATGCACAAGAAATTTATACTAAGGTTTTCTGTAGAAAAATACAAAGTGGTTAAAGGATAAGTGTGGTGAGAGCTCTTTTATTTTACCAATTCATATTTTTGTTATAATAAATCCCTGTAAGTATATTGATAATATATGTATTACATATACATATATAAGATTTACTATTTTCATTGTCTTTGGTGAAGTAGAATTTCATTGTTCTTCAACTTCTGGTCTGTTATTCCTTAAATAAATAAAAAAAACTTAAAACATTGTGACTTACAAAGTTATTTGGTTTAGTATCTTTTAAATATTTTCCATCTATATTTTATAGTCTTTTTTGTTTGTTTGTTTGTGTTTTTGGGCCACACCCGATGACACTCAGGTGTTACTCCAGGCTATATGCTCAGAAATTGCTCCTGCTCAGGGGACCATATGAAAAGCCAGAGATCGAACCCAGGTTCCTCCTGGCAGCCACATGCAAGGCAAAAGCCCTATCGCTCTAGCCCATTGAGTCATTTTTTTAAAACAAATGTTTTAAGTAAATAACTTTCTCTACTTTAATATAACTTAATGCAAAATATATGTGACTTAAAATGCAATAGATGTTTCTGGACATAGCAAAACACTAAAATATATGAATCTAACATGGTATCTATCTATATAAATGCTTTCTGGATAATAGAATACACAAGAAGCTAACAATGCAAACTGAATTTTTGCAGTGAAGTTATTACTTTTTTTTTACCTATTATAGACTGAAGGAACTAATATCAGTTTTAAAATAAACCATAGCACATAAAAATCTTACACAATGTTTGTGTTAGTTAGATCATACAGCAACAAATAGGTCTTGATAATTTGGTTGCTAAAAATACATTTCTTTCTGTTATGTATCATCTAAGATTATGTTTTGTTTAGTTGGGTAGTTCTCTTCTGTAACTGGAAAGTGGTAAAAAGTGGCAATATATGGGCAATTGATGCTTCCTTTATTGTGAGTGTCATAGGTACTTAGGGTAGCTGAGATACCAAAAGTTTGAAAAGCTAAAAGAAACATGAGCAAACTTATATAGTTTCTCTGTAGGAAGTCTATACATCCCTCTCTCTAACATTTCATAAACATAGTTATACAATTCAGTGTCCATATCTTACTGCACTAGTGGGTAGGGCATGAAACCTTCATTCAAAGGGCTCATTCAATAGCTGTTACACAGTTTCTGTCACCAATATGGAAAATGGAACATTGAGCAAGAGGAAGAATGGCGTTACCAGGTATAATGATTAATAAGAACATCAGTGCTACATTTTCTTTTCTTTGTATATGATAAGAATTACATATTATAAAAATTCTGATTTTCCCTTATTTTAGTTTTTATTGCTTTTGAGAGCTAATATTCATTGTTATGTTCAGTTGTAGTGTTATTACTTGAAGTATTACATTTTAAGTCATGGGGATGGAATGAATATGGTACAATCTCTGTATTGCACTGCTGAATTAAAAAAAAAGTAAATATCATGGATATTTAGTTAAAACAGATTAATTTTTACTAGATGTCATGTTAAGAGGACCTTAAAAAGTTAGCTCATTCATTCTCAGAATGAATTAATACTCTTCATAGGAGGGGCAGAGTTGGATGAAAAAATGGGAAGATAAAAAGTGAAGGAGTGGGGGCCGGGCGGTGGCGCTGGAGATAAGGTGCCTTGCCTGCGCTAACCTAGGACTGACCACGGTTCGATCCCCCGGTTCCCCATATGGTCCCCCGTGCCTGTCAGGAGCGACTTCTTAGCGAATAGCCAGGAGTAACCCCTGAGCGTCACCGGGTGTGGCCCAAAAAAACCAAAAAAAAAAAAAAAAGTGAATGGAGTTTATTATTAAGAGTTCCAGATTTCACAATAAGGTATAGAAGATGTTGGTGATTATAAAATGATACTTGACTATTCTATACAATTTTTTAAAAATAAATATTTAAGAAAGCTAATTTCCCTCTTATCTATCTCTTATATAAATATTTAATTCACTAGAAGTTTTGATTAACTTTGAGCTTATTCTACTTTTTCTGAAAGTAAAAATACATGTTACCACAATTTTTATAGTAAATTCCTTAAAAAATAAATTAAGTTTTTTATAAAGTAATACCTTTATACAATTAAAGTATTCTACACAATTTACCTATACCTATGAAAATATACTCTCAGTTATTTGAAAATACTATCAACTATAATGTTCTATTTCTGATCATTCTTGGGCACACCATTACTCACACCATGGATTCTTAATTTAGCTATAATAGTAAATATCTTGGCTTTATTTTTCTGCATTTCTAGGGTGTTTTGGGGAGGTGGAAAGATTAGGGGTCACAACCAGCAGTGGTGAGGGCTTACGACTTGGTATACACTTGGGATAATTTATGGCAGGGTGAGGGGTGCATATAGGATTCTGGGAATTCAATCCAGATTGGCAATGTGAAAGAAACATGTTGTACCTTTAGCATTATTGCTTCAGTCTTTTTGTATTTCTAGTTTTGCAATTTTGTTTTCATGAAAATATTTCAGCAGTAAGGGGCCGGAGTGGTAGCACAAGCAGTAGGGTGTTTGCCTTATGCGCACTATCCTAGGAAGGATCTTGGATTGATCCTCCGGAGTCCCATATGGTCCCCAAGTCAGCAGCGATTTCTGATTGCATAGCCAGGAATAACCCGAGTGTCAATGGGTGTGATCCAAAGCCAAAACCAAACAAAAATTCAGCATTAAAAAAAAAATTTTTTTTTTTTTGGTGTTTGGGTCACACCGGCAGCACAAGGGGTTACTCCTGGCTCTATGCTCAGAAATCACTCCTGGCAGGCTCGGGGGACCATATGGGTGCCGGGATACGAACCGATGACCTTCTGCATGAAAGGCAAATGCCTTACCTCCATGCTATCTCTCCGGCCCCAGCATTAAATATTTTTAATTACTAAATATTTTTGTTTAGTAATAGTAGGATACAACATTTTTAGTCATATATTTAGTTTTGGTTTATGAATCAGGTCTTTTAATTAACTGATTAATTTGTTTTTGTCTTGAATAATCCATTTATCATTTTTTTGTAGCATAAGGGTAAGAGTCAGATCTGTGTTTCAGTTAGGCTTGTCATTTGTTACTGGACAGACCTTTTTTTCTAAAGGAGCTGTTTTACTTGTCAGTCAAATGAGGGTGGTTAGGCAGAATATAACATAGATTTTGCTCTTTGAAATATTTCTCTTCTTTATGTGAATTTTGAGTTGCTTACTTTTCCTTATTTGGTTATCTACCTATTAGTTTAATTTTCAGCTTTCAAAGAGGCCTATTCATTTAAATTTGGATGAAAAATTGGCTTTCATGAATGTCCTTTTCTTCAAATACAGTACTCAAAGGCAAAAATGGCTTTGTAGAAATGAATGCATTTTCATGTTTAAATGGGATCTGATTTATATTGTGCCATGTACCATTACTGACAATTATGCGGGTTTTGAAATGAAATTATGACTTAAAATATATGTGGCATATGTTCTACTCCAATTAAAAATATGCCTAGTGAAACTTTTTCCCTTTAGCTCCACAAAACTCTGTTAAAAATAGAAGAATCATGTAAGTTGATTTACATTTCTTTATTCTTTGTATGGATATAATGTTTGGATCTTTCAAGTTTTAAATATGAGAGAGTTATAAATTTCATTTCATTGTCTAATACTACTAGTAATGAGAAAAGTTCACAGTGATAGAATTTTTATATGCCAGGCTATATGCCAAGTTCTTTTCATAAGTTATATTTTACTATATGATTTTATAGGCATGCTTCTTTGTTTAATATTTACATAAAGAAAATCTTAATGCTCAATTGGCATTATGCACAAAAACATCACAAACTATTGTCAGTCAACAAACAAGTAGAACAGTCTAAAGAAAA
The DNA here is from genome assembly GCA_004027635.1 of Crocidura indochinensis. Classification (NCBI taxonomy): domain Eukaryota; kingdom Metazoa; phylum Chordata; class Mammalia; order Eulipotyphla; family Soricidae; genus Crocidura; species Crocidura indochinensis. The sequence goes on from PVKC010030893.1 coordinate 11,498, forward strand.
GAATCATCCTGAAGCCTTGTGACAGATTTACCAAATTCTTTTTATTTACATAAAAATGTGTACACATACTTTCCCTGTACACAGAAAACTATAAGTATATATACATGTATGATTCCCACATAATTTACAATAAACAGCATTTTAGTCTTTTTTCTAGATGAAAGTAAAAAGATGTCTCAAAATATTTCACACCAACCACAAAATTACAAAAGCACCTGATGAACTCAGCAAAAATTTCAAGCATATTCTACCACATACTAAGCCAAGAACAATTTTTACAAAAGACAAACTCAAATACTGTTGCTATCACCGTAAAAGTAAAGAAAAGAAATGGAGATGTAAAATAAGAGACTAGAGCTATTGGTTTTCTAAACATGGTAAGAGATTTTTTTTATTGGTTCGGATGAGTTTTCTTTTAGTCCTCAATTTAATGTTTTACTTTGATGTCTTCCAGCTAAGAAGAGAGGGAAAAAGTTAACATTCATTATAAAAAAAGAGTAACCATTCCACAGTCTTACTGCTTCTAGAACTTTCTTCTGGAAGGCCAGACCCTCTTTCTATGTGAATGTCAAGATCATTAAGTTCTACAAAAAGGGTATTATCCACTTCAGAGAATATGGAAAGGATACTGATTATGAGATAATGCTAATTTAGGAGTCATTAACATCTGGTGATTCAGGTATCTTAATAATACACACTTGTTAATAATTATTGGCATTTAATGTTTTATGTAATATCTGATTCTTTATTTAAATAACATGATGCTAGAATAACTTAATCTAGGGGGCTAGAATTTTTGAATTTATAGATTCCTTCCTTTTAGTCCCTTATTCTAGGGACTAAAATAATCAGTTTCATATTCAGAGTTGTACACATGCAATATTAAATCACATCATCAAATGAGTAAAAGGGACTTATAAGGTAAAAACTGATATAAAATAGACTTGACTGACTCATAGCATTGAATTTGTCATTGTGATCTTTACTTTTGTTGAACTGACGTCTTCAGATCTGCTTTGCCAATATACCAAAATCATTATTTAGATTAGAATCACAACACTGGTGATAAGCAAGCACTGGGCTATTTAAATTACTTTCCATTCAACTCTAGCTCAAATAATAATGTATTTAGTTCCACGGTGGCACTGAAACTTCACACACGACTTTTGAAACAAATTTTACCCCTTCATTTCTCATATCAATAACAGCACAGATGTAGGGGGAAATGCAGCAATAAAAAAAGAATTTGATGTCAGAAATGTGACTCATCTATCAAATACAATCTTTTCAGTTACTTTACTGAAACTGCTATTTTTAAGGTAACCTTCCAAAACATATCTCAAAGGCAGGCCCATTTCAAGAGCAAAATTTATCACATGCATAATCTCTTCCTTTTTTCTTGTGTTGCTACCATTGATGTCTCTTTTGGAGAAACAACACTGTTTCCCAAAGTTAGTTATCCTACTTGCAATGCCTTCATAACCAGACTGACTCTATATTATGATGGAAACAAATACATTTTAGATTTAAAGATATTTCATTGTCCCCTCACCCCTTTTATTTTTAATTTGGAAACCTTGCTGGCCACTAAGTTCACTTAGCCAGGAAGTAACAAACAGGATCTTTTACCATGAAGAACTGTGCTTTGTTCTTGGTCATTCTAATTAAATATACACGTCTCTCATTTCCATTGATGTGGAAAGATTCAGCCAGAAGATAAGTATGGGGTCTCGCTATGGTAATTGTAGTCAGGACAGACTTTTTGCACAAGTTTGTAATCAACACTGTAAAAGGCAATGTAAATGCAAATTACTTTGAAGGGCTTGGAGCACAACCAAGATACATGGCTCTGAGTTTGCTCCTGATAGCAGATCTTAGATGGGTCAAAATTGCACAAGGCAGTCTTCTTTGCTCGATCTGTTTTTTCATACTCAATGCGACAATTGAAAGATTTGGATTCCTTGGTTTCCAAGGTGGACTGTGGGGAAACTTCAAATTCCACCACTTTGGAGGGGGGGACCAAACTCACTGAAACGTTGCCCAGGCCTGTGGAATTATGTCGGAAATAGACACTGAAGGTGCCATTTCCATGGTCAACAATTTTCCCTGTGATGAGCAGGTTGAGTTTGACAGTTTTAATATTGGAATGAAAGTCACCCCAACCGAACATTTTCTTAAATTTTCCTGTTTTGACTATTGGCCTCCGTTTAGTTCTTGCCAAAGGTTCTTGAACCTCTGTGATGTTGGCCAACCAATCCCAAAAGTTTTCCATGCTGTCTGCATATTCCAGGTGCCCAGGTTTGGGGATTGGAGACTGCTTCACAAACAGGCGCAGAGGATTGATGATCCTTGAGTGTACCACATTTCCAACCAATGTCCCGGGAGCATCTTTGTCTTCCCAATCCAGCCCCTCTGTAGCATGCACCACTTGCTTATTGTCACTATAAAATAGCTGTTTGAAAAGAAGAAAGAGAAACTTTAGGTTAACCTTTGAATGTAAACATCTTAAGGACAAAGAACAAAGGACATTATTATTGCAATATTATTTTGACTCTAAAGGATATTTTATACATCTTGGATTAGTCAAACAACGGAAAACTTTGAGTTTAAGGGGCCACAGAGATAGCATGGAGGTAAGGCGTATGCCTTTCATGTAGAAGGACGGTGGTTCAAATCCTGGCATCACATATGGTCCCCTGTGCCTGCCAGGGATGATTTCTGAGCATAGAGTCAGGAGTAACCCCTGAGTCTTGCTGGGTGTGACTCCACAAATAAACCCCCCCCCCAAAAAACCCAAAATCTTTGAGTTTAAAATTTTAAATGATGGAATTAATAATAGAGAATTTTGTTTTTAATTGGTTGGTTTTAATCTGTTTCTGTTAAGTCTCATTTTTTAAATATAATTTTATCTTTCCAATTTGGGAAATGCATTGTATCTTATTCTCTCATTTAATTAAAAAAAACATTGTGAGAGTTTTCTTGAAAATAATGTCAACTTTGTAATGCTTAAGGTTTCTACCAGAGGAATAGAAACATTTGACTATGATAAGCATAGTGAATGCATTTGAAAATGTTCGGTTATTATATCTAAATATCTATATCATAATTTTGTAGATATTTGATCTTTGATATAATTTGATATCCTGATATAATTCTGTCTTTAAACTCTGCAACTAAAAGGTGACATAAATAGTATTAGAAAGTTCTGCCAGAGTTCTAGTTGCAAATGCATAATTTGAACAGAGACACCCACATCCAGTGCCTTCCTCTAAGTCTGTGCAAGTGGCAGCACCATAGATGGATCTAA
>PVKC010030894.1:0-14683 GCA_004027635.1 Crocidura indochinensis
CTAGGAGACTCTGGAGACCTTAAGGGATGCCGGAATTCAAAACACTATCCTTCTACTTGCAAGGCAAACTTACCTTACCTCCATGCTATCTCCCTGGCCCTGGTACTTGAGTTCTTATGCTGAAGTTCTTTGTCTTTTAAAACCTTAAGTATTAGTTAGGTGAGAGGTGTATCAGGGTTATTTTCACTTGCTCCTTGATGGTTAGATCCAGCTTGGATACAAATTACTTGCTATCTTCTTGTGATCATCTAGTTCTCTGGTCTCAGTAAAGTTTTCCTATGGTAACAGTCATGGGTGCTCATTGCTCTGGGTAGCTTTAGTGAGATCCTCACTCAGGAAAGTGGGAAGGGTCTCAGCCTTCCAAACTTCCCTTAATCTTCTGTGGGACCGTTCTACATGGTGTCTACAGCTCTGATGATTTCAGTTACTCAGTAATGACTTCTGCCTACCACCTCTGTTAGTGTCGGTCAGATCTTCATCTAGCTACTAATATTTAGTATCTCACTAACCCATTACCTGGATCCTTCACTCCTGTCTCTATAGACAGCTGACCTTCCCCATTTTCAGGGGTTTTCCATGCTGGGATCACAAACCTGCATAGCTACTATAATTCCTTTCTCTGGGCACAGGGGTGCCTTGGTTCTGATTTAAAGTCCTAGCATAAAAGTGATAGGAAATGGGGAGATGAGTTCTGCCTACTATGCAGTGTCTACCACAGTGGCCAGATTTAGAACTCTGGATGTCATCCCTGTCTTCTTGGCTTACCTGCTGAGTTTGCCATTCTCGCTATTGAAAATCTCTCCTTAGTCTTAGTAGTAACAGGAATTCCTTTTTCTCAATGCATTCTACCAACAAACTAATTTACTAGTCATGCATCTCTTTTTGGGGGGGAGAAGGGAGCACACTCGGTGAAACTCAGGATTTACCCCTGCTGTGCACTCAGAAATCGCTCCTGACTTGGGGGACCATAGAGGACTCCATGGATTTAACTGAGGTTTCTATATCAGCAGCATGCAGGGCAAACTCCCTATCATTGCGCTAAAGTTCCAGCCCTTCTCGTCACTCATCTTAAAGAATATAAGTACTTGAGTTGAAGAATATCCCTCCAATAATGAACTTGTATGTGTTGCTGATAAAAATCTTTTGCTCTCTCTGATTCACAAACTTTTTTTCACTATTGAGCTTTATTCCTCCATATTTTTCAGGCATCTAAATAATATTTTGAGGCCTTTCTGTATTATGTAAATCAAAAACAAATGGCTTTTACATTTAAATATATATTTTATTAATCAAATTTTGTAAGTAAAAACAAATAAGTTTATAATTGTATGAGAAGGCGGTATACATAGCTTTTCATTGCAATTAATTCCTTAATTAATGTTGATTCATATTATCTTTCATGAATTATAAATATTATAGAAGTGTCCTATGTGATTTATTCTTTATTATTTCTACAACACATAATAAATTGCAACATTTGTTAAAGTTTCATCTAAGGGTGAGCATCATGGGGGGTCTAAGAAAAGAAAAAAATCTCCAACATTCCATGATGCTTAAAATAGGAATTAGTATGGTTCATTTCTCTTGCAGCATGTCACAATAGCCTCACATTTACCAGAGCTAAAATCTAAACACTCCATCTTAACAGGAGGGTCTTCCATGGCTGCTGACCTTATAATCAACCAGGTAAGTGTCATAGTCTGAAGTAAAACAGGTACCTCATGGACCTTTGCCTCCAGGAATTCCTAGGACTGGAATTTCAGCTTTTATGCAACCAGAATTGTGCCGGGTGCTCATCATTGATTGATTATGTTAGAGAGGACTAGAAATTTTAGGTAGTATACAGATGTTTGATTACCAGTTTGCCAAAGTCCAAAAACTCTAACTTCTTCATTTAAAATGAAAGACTCATATTCATTACTTTATGAAATAACTATTCTCTTTGAACAATATATGCTACTGGTTGGGAATGCTCAATGAATAGTAGTAGTTGCATCAATTAAATTAGATTCAACTCACAGTTACTTCCAGTTGTAAGCACCGTAACAGATGATGGGAGACACAGAATAGTTAAATACCTTTTATTACTACTAGGCTATCTACTAGTTAATTATTTTATTCCTACTACTGGTTAATTATTTTAATCCTGTAGTGAAAATCTCCCCAATGCCAGTAAATTGGACATACACAAGTCCAGCACATGAAATAATAATAATAATATACTAATATACAAGCATATAATTTATACATTACATTAGATACATGCACATTATATTACTGCATATAATATCTAATGTAACAATAAAATAGATGTAAATAATTTGGATAATATAATAAATATATCATATCATATAACACAAGGTTAAGGAGATAAAACAGGTTCAGGAACTTCCACCATAGGCCTTCTCTTCCTAGCACTTTGACCTGCAAGCAGAAAGTTTTGTCCTGTAAAACCGATGATTTTTGCCTAAGACACTGGGTCTTTATTGGGAAGCACACTACACCCTGGGTGGAGAGGATATAAGCTAAGAGACCAATCCAACGGAGGCTTCCATCCAAAACTGTTTCTGTCCAGTGATTATCTTGAATAGAATAAAAACCAACTATCCAACAACAAGCATTTTCCAAGTACCACATATTAAGAATGTAACTGAACAAAATTAAACATGGTCCTTGAAGATTACTGTGAAATCAGAAAATTAAGTTACTATTATATACCCCTTGAGAAATGAAGTATACTGGAATGGCAAGGTTCAAAAGAGACTTGTATCTTTAGGAAAATATGTAAAGTTATAGAATTTTGCATTTTATTAGTAATTGTAATTATATGAGACTTTGGGGTTATATTTCTTTCAGATGGGATATTCTGTGTTTTATAAATACTCTACAAGTTTTCCCCCGGTGTTCCATATGGTCCCCCAAGACAGGAGCGACTGCTGAGCACGTAGCCAGGAGTAACCCCTGAGCGTCACTGGGTGTGGCCCAAAAACCAAAAAAAAAAAAAAAAGAAAAAAAAGACTACAAGTTTTTATGGGAGCTGTCTACATAAAATATAAACTACAGCAGAAACTATTAAGTATCGCTCCATATGTTCTCTTTTTTAAAAAAAAATCTTCAATTTCCAGCTGAACACATAAAGATCACAGTATAAACCAATAGGTTTTTGAAGTTTGAAAACTTAGGTGAGACCTGAGATGGAGAACCATCCACCCCTAATAGGCCAAAATGATAGTACAGAGGGTGGGGTATTTGCCTTGCACTTGACTGCCCAACTAAGGTGGGGTCACCAGCATTACATATGATCCCAGAAGCCTGCCAGGAGTGATTCCCGAGGATAGCTTAAACCCTAAACATTACTTGGTGTGGCCCCAACCAAAGTAATTAAAAAAGAAACATCAACTACTCCACCACACAGAAAATATACAATTATACACTTAAAACAAATAAAGCCAAAACATCAGCAAAATGGCAGCTCTTTAATTTTTATGACACCATTGTCTTTTGAAATGACAGTTTAGATTTGTTGCTAGGTTGAAATTTCATAGATAATACTTCCTTCCTGGATGATCATCCTGAGGACTTTATGGAAAATTATAAAGAACAAAAGGTTTTGTAAGCCTAAGAAAAATGACCTAAAATGTAAAAACAGCTAATTGAGGAACGGATAGAATTGCACTGAACACATAAGATAAAGGATTGATATCCAAGATATATAAAGATCAATAACAAAAAAACCCAAAATTTAAAAGCATAAATGAACAGACATTTCTTTGAGGAAGTGCAATAATAACTGATAACATAAAATATTCATTAGCAGTTAATATTCGGGAAACACATATCTCAACAACAATGAGATATCATCTTGCATTAGTAAGGATGACATATATCAACCATACTGAAAGTAATTTCTATTGGAACAGGGTTGTGGTGAAAAAGGACCTTTCATCCTCTCCTGGTAGGAATGTTATCTGGTCCAAGCAGTATGGAAAACCATATGGAGGGTTCTCCTTAATTCTGGATGAATCGAATTTTATATGTTTTCAGAAATTTTTCTGATCTACCTATAAATACATGGACATAGACTAATGGAAAAGCAAAAAGCTTTGGGGATTTTACAGGGATGTCGTCATTTCACTGCTGACATGGAGGAGGATATTTACATATTAATGTTTGAATCAATTATTGTCATCCTTAAGATCATAAAAATAGGAAAACTCTTGAGATTGTGAAGTAATACCTACTTTTTTTGCTTAAGGAGAAACAAGTCCACAATAGAGGACCAAAAGAAAGCTGTTCTCACCAATTTTATGTTGGACATTTATCTTTCACTACAGAAACTCAAGTGCATAGGAGTGAGGGGGAATGAGTTTTGCCAGTCTCTGGGGGGAATCAGCCCAGGAAGCCATTCCTTATTAGGCACAAATGGGATAAGCGCCTGTCACTCCTAGAAATACCCAGATGTTTTAGGAAGTGCTTGGTCTCACTTCAGGATACATGATACCACTATGATAGCAAGAAGGTGGGGTGACCTGAGATTAGTTGGTGTACTTCACTGAGCCTCCTACCTTTTTGCCCAAAACTCTGTGCTCCTTAGTGCCCTTGTTGGTATTTTTCTAATCTTTGGATTCTGATCAATCCGGAAGAGGGAAAAAAGATTTCGTTAGGATTACATATCAAGGTCTTTGCTAAACAGAAACAGATTAGCTAAAACACTTCAACTGTAGTCTGAAGTCTTTTCACCACTACATTCTACCTGTGTTTTAAGGACCACAATTCTTCATAGAGTTTCTGTGATTCCCTCTCCAATAAATCATTACACACCTGTGAGGGAATAACACACCCATGTTCAATTGTGGCCAATAGACTACACAAACAAAAGAAAAGAAAAGAAAACAAAACATACGGGATTTTGATCTGTTGTGTTGAGGAGTGTCATCTGAAAAAGAAAAGAAAAATTCAACACACAAAAAAAAAACAACTCTGTAATCAGGGACCTTGGATCATTACAAAGTTTGCAATGGGGAGGAATGTCTGGTTAAATTTTTAGAACAGAGTAGTTACCTTTTTGAGAAAAAAGTTTTTCATTCTTTCATTTTCGTTAGAAATTCTTTGCCTATAAGACATGATTGCTCTTGTCACATAAAGCACAAATAAGCAGGAATATATCAATCATCTCTCTGGCGTCCTTATCATCATGTCTGAGCCCTGATACAAGCTCCCTATACTCAGGACACTCTATTTCCTAATTATAAAATGACCCAGAATGAAACATTATCATTTTTGATTCCTAATCTATGTGTTTATACTGCAGTGTTCACAATTTAATTTTCTTTATCAATCCAAGAATATCTGATTTATTACCTGGTAAGTGTTCTCCATCCTAAGGTGCTATTTTTCTTTCACAATGTATATTTATGTGGGGGAAAATAGATGCAGCTCAGAATTAAGCCCTGGCTCTTATAACAAATGAGGTGCTGTCAGGCACAGGCAAAGGTAGTGGCTACTCACTTGGCACTCTCTCTCCTGCCCCTCTCCTTTGATTTGTATCCTTATCATATTCCAAAAGTTAAAAACCCACAGACAGAGTCTTATTTAGATATGTGATCAATTCTACCTAAGTTATTTCTATTACTTTGTTTTGTTTTTGTAGACTGAGGTTGCTCTCCTGGCCTCATGAACAATGTCTTATTTCAGCCCAGTGGGCAAGAGCCTGATGGGAAAGAAGCAGCAAAGGTCCATGGGGACATACTCACCTGTGGGTCTGTGGCTATGTGAAGCCACAGAAGGCACAGACAGAGCCACACTGTCTGTAGCCTCATCATGGCTTAGTATCCAAAACGCAACTGATTTCAGAATCACCAATCTCAATGGAAAGGGGAAAGTGGATACGGAGCTATCGAAGAACGAGGAAGCCTCTCTTCCGAACTATCGCCCGTTTGAAAGTTGCCTTAGCAAACCTGGGGCTTTAGGCTCTGTTCAGCCAATCACTGCCCTTGCCCACACTCCATCACAAAGGCGGCCGGAATGTCACCAGCCTACGGGCTCCTCCCTAGGCGCCATGTTGCCTGCAGTCCCCATGGGCCTCGGCTGGCATCAAGTCATTCTAGGTCTCTTTTCAAAGAACCACTACTTCTGGGGACTCCCACCTTCCCTTCTGGACTCTCAACTTGTTCCAGGGCAATGACTGAGTAGGATCTCAGTTAGTAAAGAGAGAAACCCACCCAGCAGAGTCGGGAGGTTTCCTTTGCCTTGTGCTCTTGGCAAAAGCTCCAGTACTTGCACCTAACTTGCAGATTTTTTTCAAGTCCCGCATGCCTTTTAATCCTGAAACTGTCCCATCTGTCTATTTTCACGGATCATCCTAGGAGCAAACGTAATTAACTATAAGCACATATGTGTGTAGACATATGCAAAAATATTTATTTGAAACTGTAATCAACCCCAATATATTTCAGGGCAATGTGATTTAACAAGCATGTTTCTATCTGGTCATTTTTCTCTTTTCCTAGGAATCACTGAAGGAAAGCTAATTTAGAAATTCCCATATGGAGGGGACCCGATACCAAGTGGATAGCGCCTTCTATGTGGCCCACGCTTGACCGGGATATCCCGGGTTTGATCCCAACATCCCTGAGCCAGCCAGGAGCAATTTCTGAGCATAGAGCCAGGAGTAACTCCTGAAAACATACTGGCTGTGCTCCTCCCCAAAAGAAATTTCCATTTGAGCCTCACTTCGTGGTGCTTAGACAAGGGAATCTTGCCACATTTTCTCACAGGTCATACTTCTATCACGACAGTTGTGTGGCCAAGGTGACAGTGGGATCATGCCATGGGGGAAAGTGTTCTTATGTTTAGATCTAGGAAGTAATTTAATAAAGAGGATAGAGAAGATTCCCTAAAGTAAATTATTTGTATTTATCTGAATACGATCCTAATTTAACTCAAAAATTCTCCTTATGGTTTGGGAGTTCCACGCTGTTCAAAAGTTATGCCCCAGAAAATTGGGCTAGAGCAGTGTCGAGTCCGCTGTGAAAAACATGTTCCGGGGATGGCCACCAGAGGGGGAGCTGGAACCACTCAGAGAGACTAAGGCTTTCCTTTCTGCACAGAAACTGCCTTCCAGGGCTGTGCACTAGGACAGCTACAACCTGGTTGCTGCTTCTTAGAGCAGTAAGAGAAACTGGGAGAACGAGCCCAGTGAATGCCTGCCTCAAGACTAAGGAGTGGATCCTGTGTGTTCCTTTAATTGGAGGCTGTATCTGCCATTTTAGTTTTGACTTTCTCTGAAAATATGTCATCACCTCATTGATTTTAGAGTTCCAGATATAAGTGATATGCATTCCACTTTTTCTATCCAGAGTCACAGTTCATTTCCAGGGAAGACTAGGAATCAAATCCAGAGGCACTGAAACTCGAATGCCATAAAGTGAAGTCCAAGATCTTCTGGGAAAGAGCTGATTGCTGTCTGGTCCCTTCACATTGTAGCCCAAGGCCAAGAAAAGGGAAATGTCTTTCAATTGCTCTATATTCTGTTAAGATTTAGTGATTATGTTTTTCATTAGCCATGAAATATTGACCAGTATAAAAAAAGAAATATTGACCACTAGAAAGAGGTAGTAAGCCTGGTGATATTAAGCACTGGACAAGATGAATTTAAACATTTCACTTAAAAAGTGCAGAATATAACACGACTTTAATTTCTAACCTACTAAAAGAATCAAATTAATTAATTCTTAGCCTATTCTTGCTAGGATTTGGTACAGAGAATAGATAGGTAGTTACCACAGCAAAGAGAGAGAGCAGAGGTGGGGAAATGATGGGTTACTTGTATTACGTATATGATGGTGGAAAGAATCTAAATATTTGGCCAGTATATTGAAGGAAGTAGGTAGAGATGTCTAGTGCAAGTATTACAAAATGCTACTCCCATAAAAATCAAAATGAGTATATGTTTATGTCATTTTCAATCAAGAAATTTGTCATATTCTATCATTTCTCAGCTACTACAATCTTGTTCACAGGCCTCTACTGTGACCATCATTGCTGAAGTGTTTCCAAGGCCAATTCTAAATTTGAGTTAGATTATATTAAGCAGTCATTGAAAGTCATTGCTGAATGTTGAGCATGATATGTTTTATCACGTGTCAGCAGGCCAAATTGTATATGTTCTTTAGCTTCATTAGGTCTTCAGTAAATTTGTATATTTTTGCTTTGTTTTGTTCTGAGCCACACCAGTGGTGCTCAGGGCTTCCTCCTCGCTCTATTCTCAGGGGTCACTCTTGCTGGTTCAGGATTCTATATGAAATTCTGAAGGTCATTGCCGGGTCAGCCAATTATCAGTGGCCCTTTGATATTTTTTGGGGGAGGAGCCATGCTCAGTGATGCACAGGGGCTATTACCAGCTATGCCCTCAGAAAGAGATCCTAGATTGAAGGGCCATATGGGACCATGGTCTGTCCTAGGCTAGTGTGTGAAAAGTGCTGCCACTTGTGCTACCGCTCTAGTCCCTTGATCTATTTTTAAGTTGGGCTATCATTGGACTGTTGTTACATTTTTTTGAGTTGCAATTTTGCATTTCTTGTTTTTTCCTCCTCTATTTCCTCTATTATCTTTTCTTAAAATATATTTAAGCTCCATGATTACAAATATATTTGTAGCTTGGTTTCATTTATAAAAAAGAACACCCCTGGGCCTAAGTGGTAATACAAGCAGTGTGGCATTTGCCTTGCATTAGTTGACCTTAAAATGACTGAGGTTTGATTCCCCCAGTGACCCTTATGGCCACCTAATTCAGGAGTGATTTCTGAGTGCATAGCCAGGAGTAACCCCTGAGTGTCACTGGGTGTGGTCCCAAAACAAAAAACAAGCAAACAAAAAAGTACACCCCCCTTAACCAGTGCAGATTTATTTATGCTCAGAGGTTATACTCTTTGTGATGCTCACTCACTAATCACTAGGTGCTGCACATTTTAGTGGTGGTGTTCACACAACTTGGTTGTGGTGTTCCAGAGACTACTCACTTTTCCTGACATGAGGGATCACTATTGATGGATCTTGTATTTTTACATTCTATTTGAGCATTGATTGAGTCTTTTGGTTGGTGAGTTCAGACTGTTTGGATTGAGAGTGATTATTGGTGTCTGAGACTTACTACCATTTTATCTTTTTAAAATTGTTGTTATTGAATCTCTGTGAGCTACAGAGTTCAAAAATTATTGATAGGGTTGGCATGGTGGAGCAAGCTGTAGGGTGGTTGGTTGCCTTGCATGCTCTGACCAAGGATGGATTGTGGTTTGATACCCTGGCGTCAAATATGGTCCTGAAGAGAGGAGCGATTTCCGAGTGTCTACCCAGGAGTAACCCCTGAGTGTCACCGGGTGTGGCCCAACCCCACAAAGTTATTGATAATTGTGTCAGTCAGCTATTTTCCAACACACATCCCTTCACCAGAGTTGAGTTCTGCTAGATTCCCTTTAGAACCTACTGCCCAAACCTGTCTGTATGACACTTTACCTCTTTCTCTCTCTCCCTTTTTCGCTCTTTCCCTTTCTCTTTTCTATAATCTATTTTATGTTCTACATTCTGTTCTTTCTTTTTCATAAATTATTTGTAATGAATTTTCCCTGTTAGTATTACCAATTTGATCACTTTCTCTTCTAAGAGTTTCTGCTCCAATTCTTTGCTTTATGATCACTTAGTGTCTATACTCATTTCTCTCTAAGAAAATTTTTCTTGCAGTTTTATTGTTAACTGATTTATTTTTATTTATGTCCTTAATAATGAATTATTTTACCCGTTGTAAACATTTAATCTTCCTTTGATTCTTGATTTTACTGGATATGCACTACTTTTAGAATTTCTTCTATTGCTTGTAGGATAGTGGTAAACTTCATTAACATGATTATCTGGGAAAGCTTTATTTCTCTGACAAACATGAGGAAAATTTCTCAGATTATTCTTGGTTGACAGTTTTATCCTTTAGGATTTATGAATATGTCATTCCAGACTCTCCTACCATATAGTATGACTTTGATTGTTATTTGATTTTCCCTAGAAAACTTCAATTTTCTTCATTATCATTGACGTTGGTCATTTAAGAATGATGCTTGCGGATGTAGGGTTCTTTGGAGTTAGCAATGTAGTATTGTTCCCAGTCCTAGACTTCTGGTTAGTTCTTTACTTCATTATGGGAAATTCTCACCTACCATTTCCTTAGACAGTTCTCCTTTTCTTCCTCAATTCTTCGTCTTATAGTATTTTATTATTCAATATTTCCTCTCCTAATGGTGTGTCGTAATGCTAAAAGTATATCTTTAGTTTTCCTAATTCTTATTTTCATCCCCATTCTATTCCATAATTAATGGTATCTTAAATCTCTCTTCATATTTCAGATTAAGCCCATTATTGTTTTTCCATGTAAATCTTAGATTCATTAGTTTTTTAATGTAATTTATGGTTTAATAAAGAAAATAATCAGTTTCAGTTTGCAAGAAGTAATCTCTTCTCTCTACATATTTTTTATTCATTTGAACATTTATTTCTTTTTTAATTATCTTTTTAAGTTTTTTAATTTTGATCCTAATGGCCTACATATCTTTCACAGTAGTATTTTTAGGTACACATTAACATTGAATCAGGTGAATACCCATCACCAAATTGTCCTCCCCCCATAACAGTCCCCTATCTGCAACCCATATGCCCCACTGCTCCCCCGGGCTGCTAGAGTAGGTGGTCCCCTCTTTGTCTAGCTTACTATTAGTGACCCATATCTGCTTGGTCCTGGTACCCTCCCTTGTTTCCCCATCTATTTAAGAGGCAGGGATAGATTAATCGAGTTATGTGGATTTGTTTGAAGGCAAGAAAAGCAATAGATTGGGGTACAACATAAGAAAAAATAAAAATAAAATAAAGAAAAGAAGTCAAATAGGCTGACAATGGGCAGAGTCCTTCTAAAGGCTTTCAATCTCAGTTTGAGAGAGGATGCGAAAAAGCTAATTGAGGGGCAGGCGAGGTGGCGCTAGAGGAAAGGTGTCTTCCTTGCAAGCGCTAGCCAAGGAAAGATCTCGACCATGGTTCCAATCCCCTGGCATCCCATATGTTTCCATCCAACCCAGGGGCAATATCTGAGCACTTAGCCAGAAGTAACTCTTGAGCATCAAATGGGTGTGGCCTGAAAAATCAAAAAGAAAGAAGAAAAAGCTAATTGAAATACCACAACAATACAGAAAGAAATATCAAATTAAATATCCAGTGAGCACTACAGCAATAAACAGAAGCGACACAATAGTCTCAGTTCTGAAATCAAATCAGGCAGGAGTGCAAAAAGAAAGATATAATAAAATAAAATAAAGTAAAAAAATAATATTGGAGACATCAACTTCAATGTCTACACCAAAATAAAGATGTCAAAAACATCAATCGATAAATAGATATGTGGAAATATTATTGTTTTGTGTTTTCTTTTCTTTTCTTTTCTTTTCCCCCCTGCATAGGCACAGTAACTATTGGGGATGTTATAGAGGGAATTCCCTTGGGCCTAGGAGATACAGGGTTTCTCCACACCTTCTGAAGTATACTGTCATGGGATTAACTATAGACTGCTTGCATGATCAGTTACTCTCCCCTTGGTGATTTTGTGGTGTATGGAAAACATCTGCTTCGTCTTGAATGGTAGAATCAGACCTCTCTATCTGGAGATCTTGGTGACTGTGTAGCTCAAGGAATGGAGCTTATGATGAAGTCTTTCTTTGTGATTCTAGCAGTTATGCTTCTTCAGTGTCGTTTTAATCCATCTTCTGTAGTTGGTGGTCTTGGTCATTATATTGCTCCTAGGATAGAGCCTGGGATAAAGTCTTTCGTTATGTATCTGGAAGACCTGTTTGTCTCAGTCAGACCTCTAGAATTGGAGATCTTATTTGTTGAACAGTTTGTAGACCAAAAGCTAGGCTAGAGCTTTTTGTTGCTGTTGTTGTTGTTGTTGGTCCCTGGATGCGGACTGTCCAGTCTCGGCTATAACATCTACTCATCTGTATATAGTGATATTGGCTTTTGCACAGATCAAAGGGTGGCATATTTTCTGATTTTGTCTTATCGTTGACTGATAAGGAAGGACAACTTGCTCTTAGATCAAGTTGTTCCCATTTCCTCATTGTAAGGTTATCAATTTAGAACTGGCACATGTTGGTGTCAGAGTAGCATTGTGAATGCCCTAGAGGGGGATTTGGCTTCTGGAGCTGTTGTGGAGAACTCTGTCATTTCTATGTCTGGGATCAGGAGTCAAGGCTGGAGAGAAGGTGTCTAGTTCCCTGGAGCCTAAGTTGTATCCACATGACATACATTCAGGGTGGGAAAGGTCCCTGTGTTGTAAACAAGTATGAGTTCTTATCCCTAGTAGGTAAGAGCTTGTTCTTACACTTAAAATTTCCCCTTTGTTTAATATGTCTTTGCAGGAAGAAGTGGTGCTACATTATATTGCTGGTGGATTTGGGGGTGGAGAGAAGAATAAGACACCCAACAAAAACTAAGAATATACATGCTCACACATATCTAAATGAACGGGTCTTCCAGAAACATAATTAAAGACTCTGTCCCAGGCTCCATCCTAGGAGCAATATAATGACCAAGAACATCAACTACAGAAGATGAAGTAAAACAACACTGAAGAAGCTGAATTGCTAGAACCATAAAGAAAGACTTCATCACAAGCTCCATTCCATCACTAGCCGCACAGTCACCAAGATCTCTAGATACAGAGGACTGATTTTACCATTCATGACGAAGCAGAAGTCTTCCATACATCACCAAAGCACTGAGGAGAGAGTAAAGAATCACGCCAGGAGTCTATATTAACCCCATGACAGTATACTGCAGGGATAGTATCTTCTAGCCTAAGGGAATACCCTCTATAATATCCCCAATAATTACTGTGCCTATGCAGGAGGAAAAGGAAAAAAATAGCCCAAAATAATAATTTTTCCACATATATATTGATTGATTGATTATTTGACATCTTTATTTTGGTATAGATATTGAAGTGGATGTCTCCTATTCTATTTTTATATTATTTTACCTTTTCTTTCTCCTTCTTTTTGCATTCTGGCATGATATGAATTCAGAACCGACACTAATGTGTGGTGCTTTCTTAGTTGCTGCAGGGCTCACTGGATATCAAATTTGACATTTATTTTTGCATTGTTATGATGTTTCAATTATCTTTCTCATCTATCTCAAACTGAGGCAGATAGCCACTAGAAGGACGCCACCCATTCTCAGCATATTTTTAATTAATTAATTAATTGTATTTATTTTTTATTTATTTTTATTTTATTTTTTATATTTTATTTAAACACCTTGATTACATACATGAGGCAGAGAGAAACAGCTAAAGGAATGTCAAAGAGAGCCACAAGTTGGTAGTGGAAGCCGATCTTTCCTAACACAAAGCATAGGCATTTGCTTCCAACTTTTGGCTCCAATTTTGTTTTATTTGTTTTGTTTGGAAGTTATGCACACAGGTGCTCAGAGGTTACCCCTGGCCCTGCACTCGAATTAATCCTAGCAGCACTTGGGGGAACATCCAGGATACCAGGGTTAAAACCCACAGGCAAGGCAAGTCTCCAAACTATTCTACAATATCTCTGATTCACATTAAAATGAAGATAGTGGGGGTACAATGCTGGGAGAGTAGATCAGGTTAGCCACAGATAACTGAAGGAAGTCTCTGTTGAAGTTACGTGTTCAAATCACAAATCACCCTACAAGAATTTGGTGGTAAACTTTTATGCATTATTTTCTGTATCTATCCAGAAGCCTGTGATTGCTTTCTTACCACTCACCTGAACAACTCCTCCCACTTCTGGACCATCTGATGTTCATCAAGTTTATATTTCACCTATAGTTGGGAGCCAAGCTCTGTGGTGTGTACTTCCCTAGAACTTTAAATGGAAGATACAAAGTTCTGTTTTCTCTTAGCACTCAAGACCTTGACCAACTGTTTTTCTAAAACACCAGGTAAGATGGAGGTAAATGACAACTTCTGCATGAGAGTGTATGTCACTGCATAGTGTGTGTCTAAGTGTGTGTATAGGTATCTAGGGTAATAAAGTACATGAAGAGATTTGAAATTAAAAGCAAAAGGCCTAAACTCAAATTTAATTTCCCTCGTGAATTGGCCTTGGCCTTACTGTTTAATATCTCTGAAATACTTTTTTCTTCCTTGAGAATTGAGGTGGATATGTGGGATATACCTGTGATATAATTATGAGAAACAGGTATTTAGAAAGTGATAAAAGTGTTTATACAGCTATGAATGCAAGGCACTTGGAGAAGAAAGTTGCAAAAAATATTCAGAAGTGAGCATTTTAAAGACACTTATGTAATATCTTTATTTATACCAGCCTATAAAACATTGGCTTACATTATATAATGAAATTGACTTCAATATAAAATATTGTAATATCTATTTGCGGCATTAACTTTAGAATTTGCTAAGAGTTAAAGAGCATTTAACACTTGTGAATTGAAGATGGTGCTGACTAAAAATCAGATAGAGATTATTTTTTGTTAATTATTTTTTTTATTTAAACAAGTTGATTACACACCTGATTTTGTTTGGATTTCAGTCATTTAAAGAACACCACCCATCACCAGTGCAACATTCCCATCACCAATGTCCCAAATCTCC
>PVKC010030895.1:0-14673 GCA_004027635.1 Crocidura indochinensis
GACATGGAAAGAAAAATTATGGCCTAAATACAAGGAGACCCTACCCCTGAAGTTTCCTGGCACAGGACCGACTCTAGGCTCCAAGCAAACTAGTTTGTCCAATCCAAGTCATCGTCTGTAGTGGCAATACACCTTCATTCCTCACATAGTCTCTGTTATTGGTATCATGCTTCTGTATTAAAGATCCTGGGGTCTGCATGTCCCATATTGCAATCAGGATGGTGCAGAGCATCCTCTCATTTCACCTCACACTGAAGGGGCAATAGAGAGAACCATGTCCCGTAGAGGAGGTCATTGTTGTTGTCAAGTCTTCTCAGTGTTAACGGAAGTCTCCTTTTAGGAGATCGATGTCAGACCTTTGGTAGTGTCTTTCCTGGTAGAGGATTGCTTCCAGATGTTGCTATAAAAGACCTTGGATCTTTCGTAGATAGCTTGCCTAGTTCTGGTGTGAATGGAGGATGCCCATTCTTCTGAGGCCTATGCCAGGTCATTATATCAATGTTCAGGGTGTAAGGTAAATTGTAATGAGATGTGTGTGTTCCTACCTCTATTAGATAAGAACTTATCTGTATCTATACTATTTTCCCATTTTAATGTGTCTATGCAAACAAGGATCAATGCCATGTACCGTTATAGGGGCATCTGGAGGCAATCGGAACAAGACCAGCAATCTCCATGACATAGTTCAATCATAGGCATTAAACTGAGGGACATTTCCACCAACAATCCTTACTGAACAGCTTACAAAGAAAAGACAAGATGAAAAGTGGAAAGAAACACCATGGCAGAAGAATATAGAGAGAGTTATAGCTGTTAAAGAAAGTACACATAAATTATTCAGAAGATATATGTGTTCAATATGTGCTCAATTTATGTCCTTCAAAATAGTTCTGGGATTGTTAGATCTACTGTATGTCTTTGGTCTGAGATTAGAACTGTGTTACTGAAGTTAAGAAGAGTAAATCTGGGGTACTGATAGTTGGGAGGAGTATAGGATAACCACGGTGTTTAAATAAAGATAATAAAATATTAAATCAAAAAAACCAAATAGAATCAATCATATGTACTCTTGTAGGACATTTTATTCACTAGCATTATATATTTAACAACACATGTGTTGGCACAGTATGTTATTTTTTTGTTTTTTAATATTGTTATTCTATGATTTGCAATGCTGTTAATGATTTCTCATGCACATAATTCCAACACAACATCCATCACCAGTGTGCCTATATACCTATGATATAGACATAGGAACTTCTCTGCCTTGTTTTTCTAGACTAAGTACTCTGTTGAAAACATCTTTTCTTTACTGGATAGCCTAACTCACTTGTTTGGGGGGCTCCCCAAGTTTTGGTTTGGGGGCCATACCCCACAATGCTCAGGGAGTTTGGTGGACTGTTTACCCAATATAAGGCAAGTTCCCTGCCTTGCTTTATTATCTCTCTGGCCTCTTTTTTGCTTTACATTCATAGACCAAACTCTGATTTCTGGTGTTCTATGAATATTACATCTGTCTTATTTAATTTATAGACCCTATCTTTGTTGCAAATGGTACTCTTCTGAAAAACAGCAGCAACAACAACACTTTTTTGTAACTCAAGTGCTTGTACATTTTACTTTCAGTCAAATGGATTATTAGAAGCTTTAAATCACTGGTACTCAACTATAGCTGCAAGATTAAAATGTTTGAGTAACTTTATAAAATACAGAGATGAGGGGCCAGAGCGATAGTACAATGGGTAGGGCATTTGCGTTGCACGGGGTTGACACAGGTTCGATCCCCTATGGTCTCTATGGTCCTGTATGGTCTCCCAAGCCTGCCAGGAGTGATTTCTGAGCATAAAGCCAGGAATAACTCATGAGCATCACTGGGTGTGACCCAAAATCAAGCAAACAAACAAAAAAAACAGATCATCACATTTTGACTCAATCCCCTTGAAAGCAAGATTTAATTGCTTTATGTGGTAGAAACGTAATTGACATGTAACTCTTTAGTAGTTTCTGGTATACAACATTAATGATTTGATATTTTTGTATACTGTAAAGCAAACATCCCAGTAAATATAGTTCACATCTGTCACTCTACAGAGTTACATATTTTTTCTTGTCATGAGAACTTTTACCATCTGTTTTCTAACAACTTGAGTATACAGTGTAGCATTTTTAAGTCTAGTCACTCTCCTATGCATTATAAACAATGGATTATTTTTAAATGAAAACATACCTTGTGTAGCCCACTTTACTCTTTTCTATCATGCTCTACCTCCTGCTTCAGTCAGAGAGCAATCTGTTCTTTGTTGCTATGAGTTCAGTTTTCATTGTGTTTGTTTTTACTTTAAAAATTAATTGGGTTACCAGAGTGATAGTACAGTGGTAGGGTGTTTGCCTTGCATGTGGCAGACCCAGAACAGACCTCGGTTCAATCCTCGGCATCCCATATGGTCCCCCGCACCTGCCAGGAGCCATTTCTAAGTGCAGAGCCAGGAGTAACCTCTGAATGCTGCCAGTGTGCCCCCCCCCCAAAAAAAAATTCCACTTAGAAATGATATCAGATGGTGTCAAAAATCCCCTGTCTGTAGACATTTTGAGCAGCAGCCCTAGATCCTGCCTTCTAAAATTACAATCCCCTATGGATATTTGAAAAAATATTTTATTTTAAAAGATATGACAAGTTTTCAAGAAATGTTTTGTTTCATATCTTCATATGTTTCAATATGCCCAGAATGCATCGAGCAAGAGGGTCTCAAGTGGAAAATGTGTCAGGTACCCTGCAGTAGACCTCTTGGTTCCAAGGGTTGAGCTCTCTCTCAGCTTCCCTCTAGCCAGAACAGTTGCAAGAACTCTAAGGATGGGGCCACCAACCTATGCATGATTGACTGTCTCTAAAATTATAGTCACCAAGAACATACTTAAATGTATATCCATTGAATAATCTAAACTTTTTTCTCCCCTTAATCTAAACTTATTTAGTAATTGTTAGTCAGAGTTCACATGATAATTACTTCTGGAATTTTTTTTTTCATTCCTTTTGTTTGTTTATAGGCCACACTTCAATGCTTAGGCCTGACTCCTGCCTGACTCTGGGCTCAGTAACCACTCATGCTGGTTCCCTGGGGGCCATATTAGATGCAAGGGATCAAACCTAGGTTGACCGCATGCTAGGCAAGCACCATCCCTGCTGTGCTTTTACTCCAACCCCTCTTATTCCTTTTTTGATCTGGAGTGTGTTCTACCAGCATAAAGGAGGAATTTAATTTGCCCTATGGTGTAAGCCAGAGTTTCTTGGCCTCTTGCCCATTATGACGTCCTCTTCAGCCATTTTACTTTACTGTGTTTCCCCCCACCCCCAATGCTTCTTACATATAACTGGCTTGTTCTAGAAGTCCACAGGAAACCATATGACCTCCAGTTGAAAAATACTAGTTTAAACAATAAATTCTTTTTTTGTTTTATGAGGTCTTTTGTTGTTGTTTTTGGGCCTCACATTGTGGTGTTCAGGGGTTACTCCAGGCTCTTACTCAGTAATTACTTCTAGCTGTGCTTAGGGGACCATATGGGATGCTGGGGAGTGAATCCAGTCGGCAAACATCATACCTGCTGTACTGTCACTCTGACCCTCTTTCATTTATTTGTTAATTCAGCCTTTGCCTTGCTAATTTTTTAGTATTCAGAATACATTAGATATTTAGAAAGTTTGGGGCCACGATGAAGAGAAACCTTTTTCTAAATTTGTTCACAAGAATAATCATGTTGGATCAGAGAGATAGTTATGGGATAGGGTGTTTGCTTTGCACATAGCTGATCCTGGTTTGATCTGCAGCATTACATAGGGTTCCCCAAATACAGCCAGGAGTGACCCCGAATGTAGAATCTGGAATAGCCCCTGAGCTCTGTTGTTTGTAGCCCCCAAAACTAGCAGACCCTTTAAAATATTTGTTGTTTTGTTTTGCTTTTCAAATCGTTTTAGTACTACCAAGTAAGGACACTTCCATCTCAAGATTTGATTTTTAACCAATATTTTTTTTTTACTAATTGAGTATACCGTGGTTTACCCCAGTGTTAGCATTTGGTTTCTGGAATACAAAGTTATTGTACTATTACTTCCACCTCCCAAATGTCAAAACCCTTCCTCTGTATTTGGGTCACTCCTTGGCCCCTGTCCTTTCCCACCCGGATCCAGATTCATTCTAGGCACTCACTCCCCTTTACTCCATCCTTTCCCATCTCCTCTTGGTAGCCTCAGTTCTATCGCCAGAGTTCAGTGGTTTGTTTTCATTAGGCATTATTCATTCCCTTCCTTTATTTCTTTATATATCACATTTGAGAGGGACCATCTGGCGTCTGACCTTCTCCTTCTGACTTATTTCACATTATATGACCCTTGAAGCTACATTCAAGTTTTAGCAAAAGGCAAGACTGTTTCTTATACTTAAACAGCATATTTTTTATGTATGTGTATGCACCACACATGTGCACGCACGCACACAAACACACACACAATTTCCTTATCCAGTAATCTGGGTTGTTTCCAAATTACAGTTTGGTTATCGTAAATAGTACTGCCAGAAACAGAAGTGTAGCCCTTTTCATATTAATGATTTCATGTTCCTAGTATAGATGCCCAGGAGTGGCATCACTAGGTACACAGTTAACTCTCTTCACTTTTGAGAAGTCTACTCTTTCCATAGAGGTGGAGTGATAGTGTCACCAGCAGTGATTGATGGTTTCTTTTGTACTTCATCCCTGACAGTGTTAGTTGTTTCTGTACTTTTTTGAACTATGCCAATCTCATTGATAGGAAGAGATACCTAATTTTTGTTTTGATTTTGCATTTCTCTGATATTTAGTGATGATGAACCATTTTTTGTATGCTCATTGGCCATAGTCATATCTTCCTTGAATGTGTTTAATTTCTCCATTCTTTGATGTTTTTTTGTTGTTTTTTTTATGAATGGTTTTTGTGGGGGGATGGCCACCCCCAGTGATACAGATGAATATTCCTGGTTCTGTGCTCAGAATTTGTTTCTGAGGTACCATATGGGATGCTAGGAATTGAAACCAGATCAGCCACATGTAAGGCAAAAGTCCAACCTGCAGTGCTGTCATACCAACCCCATTGTGAGTGCTTTTATGTGTCTTGGTTATTACCCCTTTATTTTATATATTTATATATATATAATATATTATTAAAATATATCAAACTTTTTAAAAGTCTGATATAGTGTCATTTATTTATTTTTGCTTTTGTTGTATTGACCAATGAGATTGAGTTGCTGCAGACCTTTTTGAAATAATATCATGAGTTCTTTTTATTTTTTATGTATTTTATATGCTAATCTTTAATTAATTTTGAATTGATCTTTGTGTTTAGTTTGAAATAGGAGTTCATTTGCCCCCCCCCCTTTTGTATGTAGAAAACCAGTTTTCCCAATACAAGTTGTTAAAAGAAACCTTCCTTAATTCAAATCATAGATACAAAATTTTCTTTTTTGTGGGGAGGGTCACACCCAGCAGCTCTCAGTTGTTACTCCTGGCTTTATGCTCAGAAATTGCTTCTGGCAGGCTCAGGGGACCATATGGGATGCCGGGATTCAAACCACTGACCTTCTGATTGCAAGGCAAATGCTTTACCCCCATGCTATCTCTCCGGCGTCCAAAATTTTCTTTTTATTCTACTTCTTTATGGGATTTTTTAAATATATTTAAGCCCAGAACCCTCCCTCTTTTGGTGAATAGGGCAGCATGTAGGGTAGAGGTAATTAGAGTTGGGTCTGTGGAAAATTTGTAAGACCTCTGATTCTTTTTTTTTGGGGGGGGGCACACCCGGTGACGCTCAGGGGTTACTCGTGGCTATTTGCTCAGAAGTCGCTCCTGGCAGGCACGGGGACCATATGGGGAACTGAGGGATTGAACCGTGGTCCTTCCTAGGTTAGCGCAGGCACCTTATCTCGAGCACCACCGCCCGGCCCCCAACCTCTGATTCCTTTAAGGGAAATCCTTTGAAATCAAACTTTTTATAAGAACATTAATACAGTATTGTTTTTCATTCTTGTTTGCTCATGAGTGTACAGTGACGCTTTCCAAATTCTTTATGACATGTGACAGAGTTCAGCAGGCTGAATGCATAAGCAGATAGTAAGATCCAGCTGTCTTCTATTATATGGATTTACAAAAATGTAAAACAGTGCCACTCCTCTTTGGGAAATCTATTTTTAAACTTCTTGATGACATGACTTTATTGCTTTTGAATGAATAATTTTAATCTTTTTATTTTAATGATAAATATTAGTAAACATAACTTACATGAATGAAATATATTGGGATTTACAGCAATTGAATGGATAGAGTATCCTTGAAACCAAATGAGAACTATATATCCTTGGAAAGGAAGTACACACACAATAAAAACATATCCATTTTTGGACAGTTTGTTTTCTGCATATTTCATTTCATGTTATCTTTATAATTGCTTATAGGGAATTATACACAGAGGGGTTTGGCTTCAAGGGGCAGAGAGATGGCTTACAGGGCTGGAGCGCCTGCTTTGCATGCAGGCAGTCTGAGTTCAATCCTCAGTATCACTTTTTCCCCTGAGCACGTTAAGGAGTGATCACTCCCAAACACAGAGCTTTGAGTATCCCCTAAGCAAATGTGGAACTACTCTCTCCACTTTGTCCCCAAATTATTTTTTCTCAAAGAAGCTAACTTCTCTAATTGTGAGTAGAAAAGCCAGTCACTGCCATAATTACACATGAATAATATAAGGCAATAATCTTGGCATGAATAGATAAAGTTGACAAAATGTATACTTTTGGGAGTGAAATGTGTCTTTAATGTCTTACTGAACTTGAAGGCTAAGTTTCATTAGAAAGAACAATTAGGGGGCTGAACAGATAGCACAGTGGAATGGTGGTTCGAATCCCAGCATCCCATATGGTCCCCTAAGCCTGCCAGGAGCGATTTCTAAACACAGCCAGAAGTTGGGTGTGACTGAAAAAAAAGAAACAGACAAATAAACAAAAGAACAATTAGGAAATGATACTTTTTGAAAAATGTTTTCTAAGACCTCATATTCCATGAGCAAGGAGTTAGTCTATTTTTGCAAAAAAAAAAAAAGATTATTTTTATTTTTAACTGATTTGTATCAACTTCAGAAACCAAAGAATCAGGTGCTACACTGGTTATATAGTATAAGTGATTTCTTCATGTAATAATTTAGTTTTTAAAAAAATATGTCTGGGGCCAGAGCAATAACACAACAGGTGGGGCATTTGTCTTGTACGTATCCAACCTGGGTTTGATCCCTATCATCCCATATGGTCCCTTGAGCCTGCTAGGAGTGATTTCTGAGCATCGAGCCAGGAGTAATCCCTGCATGCTGCTTTGTGTGAGAACAAACAAAGATCTTTGCTGATTATGGCAGTTTGCTTGTTTTGTCCTTTCCAAAGATTCACTTGTTACAGTTTTTTGTTGGGAGACCTCCAAAGGTCAGAGGTGCAGTTCCAGCAATTCTTGACGAGCCAAGTAGCAGGTCTAGGTGGCAGGATTACTTGGGCTCACCCTCCTACGCAGGGCCTCTGAAGCTATAGCCAGTAATGATTTGTGGGCATATGGTACCAGGGATTATAACAGAGTTGACCCTATGCAAGGCATGAACCCTAACCCTGTGCTATCTTTCTGACCCATACTGCCAATAATGTTTTTAAAGTGAGTATTCATCTATCAAAGGCTGATTCTGTTACCTTGTAGTGCCTTGTGTCAAAAGTTATTTTGAGAAGAGTAGGTGTTGAGGGCATTCTTGGGGTTTTTTTTGTCCTATAATTGATCATCTGTACATTATCTTCCTACTGCTGTATCTTCATCATTATACTCTTTTTTCATCAAAGACTCAGAGTCAGCAATCATTTTATAGAACATGAATTACATATTTGGCAAATTCTGGCTAGTGTATGTGGGGCTCTGAGTTAAGACTGAGAAAACTAGAATAAAGGGGCCGGGCGATGGCGCTGGAGGTAAGGTGCCTGACTTGCCTGTGCTAGCCTAGGACGGACCGTAGTTCGATCCCCCGGTTACCCATATGTTCCCCCAAGCCAGGAGCGACTTTTGAGTGCATAGCCAGGAGTAACCCCTGAGCGTCACTGGGTGTGACCCAAAAACCAAAAAGAAAAAAGAAAACTAGAATAAGAAAATTTACATGCAATAACTAAATTTTCCCATTCTACTAAAGGAGATGAAAGTTAATTAGATGATTAACTGTGTGTGTGTCAGCTGTTGCGTTTGAAAAAGGTGCTCTGGTGAAGGGCCTGATGGAATGATTAATTGACAGAGGAAGAACCAAAGAAAACTGAAGCAGGTGTGACTGCAGCATCCCCTTATGATATCCAGAAGGGTCAACTAAACTCGCAGGGGTCTCAAACTTGCGGCCCATGGGCCGAAAACGGCAACGGCCCTCATAAAACATTTTGTGGCCCTGCCCTAGAGGAATCTTTTTTGTTTTGTTTTAGTTGTTTGGGTCACATCCCCCAATGTTTAAGGCTTACTACTGACTTTGCACTCAAGGATCATCCCAACTTTGCTTCCTGCAGCCCCCAAGTAAATTGAGTTTGTGACCCCTGAAAAGAGATGATTCTATGTTGATGCAGTTGAGAGAAATTTGGGCAGGAGATGCATCGTGATTTGAGTGCCCATAGTAGATAGTTGGAATCTTTGGCTAAGGTGAGATCACTCATTAAAGGCACATAGAAAGAAAATGACTGTCTTCCCACTGATTTTTGTTTTGTTTCGTTTTGTTTCATTTTGGGTCACACCCAGCAGTGCTCAGGGGTTACTCCTGGCAGGCTTGGGGGACCATATGGGATGCCGGGATTCAGACCACCATCCTTCTGCATGCAAGGTAAATGCTCTACCTCCATGCTATCTCTCTGACCCCTTCCCACTGTTTTTTGAGGAATTGATTATGTATAGTCAACTAGATCAGAATACAAGAGAGATAGTACAAAGGAAAGCCTCTTACTTGCCTGCATTCTGCACACTGTAATCTAGTCCCTGGTACCACATATGGTCTCCTGAACACTACTAGGACCCCTGAGCACTGCTGAGTGTGGTCCCATCAAAAATGAATACAGAAGACAGAATAGAAGATAGACAAGAGGAAAGTAGGAGAATATCGTGTTAAATATAAAAAGAGGAAATAAAGTCCAAATTCTTTTTTATTAATTATCTTTATTTAAACACCATGATTACAAATATAATTGTAGTTGTATGGTACAGTCATTTATGAACACCCCCCTTCACCAGTGCAGAATTCCCACCACCAATTTCCCAGATCTCCCTCCTCCGTACCCCACCCACACCTGTACTCTAGACAGGCTTTCTTGTTCTCTCATTCATTCACATTGCTATGATAGTTTTCAGTGTTATTTCTCTAACTGCATTCATCACTCGAGAGGTAGGTGGAAAGCCTGTTGACCCCTATACACTCCACTTAGACCGGCACCCAGGGATGGCCTGGAGTCAGGGGAAAAAGACAGGGTGGCCTGTCAAGCCTCCCAGCACTCCCCAGACCAGAAAGAAGGGCTGCAGTATGGGGCCACCCAAAACCCCATACCTGGCAAGAGCTGATCTCCTGAATCCAAGAGGAAGCTGGAAGCCATATGTCTACCCGTCCTCCTCCCGATACATCTCTCCCCTGGAGTGCGGAGGGAGAGGGGAAGCCTGGGGCCCACTAAGAGTCCACCTGAACCCACTTCTGACCGTCTGAGCTGGCACCCAGGAAAGGCCTGGAGTCAGGGGAACAAGACAAGGACAGCTGGGGGCCTGCCAAGCCTCCCAGCACTCCCCAGACTAGGGAGATAGGCTCCGGTATGGGGCCTTCCCAAGCCCTATACCTGGCAAGAGCTAGTTTCCAGAATCCAAGAGGAAACTGGAAGCCAGATCACTGCCCGCCCTCCTCCCAATGCATCTCACCCCTCGAGTGCGGAGGGTGAGGGGAAGCCTGGGACCCACTAAGAGTCCACCCGAGCTCACTTATGGCCAGCTGAGCTGGCACCCTGGAAAGGCCTGGAGTCGGGGGAGTAAGACAAGGATGGCTGGGGGCCTGCCAAGCCTCCCAGCATTCCCCAGACTAGGTCCAAACTCTTGGTGCTGTGGCTTATGAGGAAGGCCCTTCATGTTCTAATTTCTTCCCCTCTCCTTGATATTATCTCTCACTACTCACTCATCTTGCTGTTAGACTACTTTTGTTCTTTTGGGGAAGGAGGCCTGAGGGGGAAAAAGGGCTTGGGCCACACTCAGAGGTACTTGGAGACTATTCCTGGCTTTGTGTTCTTGAGTGACCATATAAATGCTGACAGGGAGGGGCATATGAGGTTCTTGGTAATTAAACTAGGATCCTGTGCTGTCTCCAGCTTTCTATTTTTGTTCTTTGTAAACATGTTAGCCTTTTTTTCTTTTTCAGTTTTCCGGTCACACCTGAAAATGCTTAAGGGTTACTTCTGTCTCTACTCAGGAATATTCCTGGAGTGCTCTGGGGACCATATAGGATAATGGGCTCAAATATGGCTCAACCACTGAACCATATCTCTAGCCCCATGTTAGCCTTTTTTCTCTCTCAGGACTTTTATCTTGGTGTTTTTTGTTTTTTGTGTTTTTTTTTGCTAGATTGTCCTTCCCCTAGTTCAGATGTCACCTTCTAACAAAAGTCTTCAACTCTCTCTTTGCTTTAGCTGTATTGTCAAGCTCTTAACCAAAGATTTTAATCTCATTAGAAAATGGAGAGTAAATTTTATGAGCCAGAGAGATAGAGCAAAAATGCTGACACCAGTCCGTCTGTTTTTTAGTGAAACAAAATTTCTTTGTTGAACGAAACCTATTCAGAAAGATGTGAGGAGAGAGAAAGAGGGTAATGTGGGGGCCGGGCGGTGGTGCTGGAGGTAAGGTGACTGCAATAACCTAGGACGGACCACGTTTGATCCCCCGGTTCCCCATATGGTCCCCCGTGCCTGCCAGGAGCGACTGACTTCTGAGCAAATAGCCAGGAATAACCCCTGAGCGTCACCGGGTGTGGCCCAAAAACAAAAAAAAAAAAAAAAAAAGAAAGAGGGTAATGTGGGTAATGTGTTCTAGAAAGAACATAGGCTTCTCCAGAGTGGGGAAAAATAAACAAAGCAAAGATATAAAACAAGCAAATGAAGATAGGTGTTCAAGAGAGAGCATGGATGTGAAGAGCAAGCAGGAAGTCACTGTTTACAGTATACTTCAGGCAGTATGGCCTGCCTCCTTCCAAATAATACAAAATAAATTTTGTTTTAAAGGCCAAGGATATATTAAAAAAAAAAAGAAAGAAAGAAAGAAAGAAAGAAGAAAAATGGGGCCAGAGAGATGGCATAAAGGTAAAGCGTTTGCCTTGCATGCATAAGGTCAGTGGTTCGAATCCCGGCATCCCATATGGTCCCCTGAGCCTGATAGGTGCGATTTCTGAGCATAAAGCCAGGAGTAACCCCTCTGTGCTGCCAGGTGTGACCCAAAAACAAAACAAAACAAAATAGGCCAAGGATATGGCTTAGGTGGTAGCACATGTGCCTGCAATGTTCTGTATCTTGGGGTGGATCCTCAATTCCAGGTGGCCTGTTGAGCACGCCAGGTGTGACCCTATGCTATGTCCTTGAGTACTACTGAGTATGCCACCCTCCTCCCAAAAAGAGGATTTTTTGTTTTGTTTTTGTTTTGTTTTGTTTTGTTTTAACTTTCTTTGGCCATACCTAGAGGTGCTCAGAGGTTACTCTTGGCTCTGCACACAGAAATCACTCCTGACAGGGTTGGTGGACCATATGGGATGCTGGGGATCGAACCTGGGCTAGTCGCATGTAAGGCAACACCCTACCCGCTGTGCTATCTCTCCAGCCCCAAGAGAGTCTACTTTTATTAACCAATTTGTTAACTGAATCACCATGAGATATAGTTGCAAAGTTGATCATGACTGAGTTTCAGTCATACAATGTCCAACACTCATCCCTTCACCAATGCACATTTCATGTCTCTGTGGTAATCATTTTGCCCTTCTCTCTCTCTCTCTCTCTCTCTCTCTCTCTCTCTCTCTCTCTCTTTCTCCCCACCTTCCTCTGTCTCCTCTCTCTCCCTCCTTTTTATCTTTAGATACTGGTTTTTGCAATAGTGTTACTGAAGCAGCACCATTCCTATCCCTTTATCTCCTTTCAAAACCCAGTTCTTGTCCAGAGTGATCATTTCCAACTGCCATTGTCACAGTGTCCCTGCACTGTCCTAACTGCACTCCCCCACTTTTTATGACAAGCTTCCTTTCATGAACCAGTTCTCCTAGCCTTCTCAGTGAGTGAATTTTTCAGGAGTCAGAGTTCCAGATGGCTAGAACACGTGCCTGGTACTTGGAGGCCTAGAGTTTAATCCCTTGGCATCTCATGGCTCTCCTCCTGGCACTACTTGGGAGTTCCCCCACCAAAATAAAGAGATTAAATGTTGCTGTGTCTCAAATTTATTTCTTCATTAGGTATTAAGGTTGTGATAAATGGGCTGGAGAGATAGCACAGGAGATAAGGCACTTGCTGTGCATGTGGCTACAATAGTGACAACTCTGGTTCAAATTCCCAGCACCACATATTGTTAACTATCAGCACCACCTGGAGCCACTCTGAGCACAGAGCCCCTGAGCACTGCTGGGTGTGTAGCCCTTAATCCCACCCAGAATATATAAAACTACATTTTGCAAAAACTGATTTGCAATATCAAAATTGGTTTGCAATTTAAGGAATAATTTTGTGTATTTTAGAGTCCTTCTTCCCAAAGAAAGTTGAGGAATGGTGAGAGATTGTTTTCTTCCAAATTCTTCCTTGGGTGTTCTCAGAAAAGTCAGAGGACTAAAGGAGTTGGCAAAGGGGGTGCCTGGAGTCCACGCTGTTCCTCTGTTCTACAGTGGTTGAAATAATGAATGGCAAATTTATTGTAGTATTGCTGATCCAGTTGATATTAACAGAAGATGAATGATCATTTTCTGGATGACTGGGAAACCACTTTGACAAAGACTGTTTTAAAAATCTGTTTCTGGGTTGAGCCAAGAGAATCTGAGGCACCACATAGGGTTTCTTGAGCCCCTACAGGAGTGATCTCTAAGCACAAATAGATCTGGCCCTAAACAACTCCCAACCCCAAAATAAATCAACCAAAACCCAGTTTGGGGCATATATCTGAAGCAGTATAGTGCATGCCTCTAATGTTCTGGATCAGATCTCTCAAACCAAATGTAAATAGTTAATCGAGGGCCCAGAGAGATAGCACAGCGGCGTTTGCCTTGCAAGCAGCCATTCCAGGACCAAAGGTGGTTGGTTCGAATCCCGGTGTCCCATATGGTCCCCCTTGCCTGCCAGAAGCTATTTCTGAGCAGACAGCCAGGAGTAACCCCTGAGCACCACCGGATGTGGCCCAGAAACACAAAAAAAAAAAAGTTAATAGAAGCTGTCTGTATGTTCATTGCCATTTGGTGAATGTAAGAATTTAAATAAATATAGCATAATATAATATTGTGTAATGTAATATAATGTAGTGTAAATAAAATGTAAAGAATAGCTCTTACATTACAGAGCCAGAGAGCATAAATGTTTCATTGTAATCTATTTGTCAACTTAAGGCTTTATAAGACTACAAGAGGAAAAGAATGGCCTTTGTAGAACTTTTTTTATTTTGGGGGACGGTGGTAACCTTTTTATTTTTAAAATACCATTATTTGGAACTTTCTTGGTTCATGTGTATTGAATGTACTTTTTTTATCTTAAAACATCAACTCCAAACCCATGAACTTTCCTTATATAGTTTTCCTCTCTTCAGAATTTGGCACAAGAATGTTTTTTTCTGCTGAGTGTTTTCTTTTCCTACTTGTCTCTTCTCATAGCAGTGCTGGCCTTTCACCTGGTTCTGTATCTTATTTTAGAAATGGCCTTGCTTTCAAATTGTATTTATGATGTTGGTTGGTCCTAGCTTTCTGCAAGTGGTTTTCATGTCTGTGGAAGATAGAGAAAAGGAGAAATCTTTAAACATTAAATTAAGAATGGTTTCCCATGCACCCAGAAACTGTTCATTGTAGGTGGGAAAGGGATAATTGTATTATGGGAGAGTAAAATGGAGAGTAAGGTGTGACACTGTGTCAGCTTGTCAGGTAGGATATGAAGGAATTACAACACAGTGTGTGCCTCTGTGTTTAGGGAAGACAGGATAAAAGGATTAGGGAAAGCAAGGTATGTGTTATAGGTATTAAAACAGAGTGTGTGTTTAAGGTGATTAGCAACAGATGTGCTACAGGATTTCATGTGCTGGGGTCTGAGTTTGCTTCTGTGTCATTATATATGATAGAGATTGACCTGTACAGAAGAATTCAAACTTGAATTTGGTCTCCATCATTTCCTAGGCTATGACCCTTTGACTTTCATTTCTTAGCTTGAAAAAAATAGACATCACAATGTTACTTTCTTGAATTAATGGTAAAATTGTTGCTGTCATATTTTCACATCTCATTCTGGAGCACAAGAAGCACTTAACTACAGTCACTGCTTTTTTGGAAGGGCAGGATTAGGCATCATACCCTGTCGTACTCAGGGCTCACTCTGGCCCAATGCTCAGGAATGACTTCTGATGGGCTTGGGGGTC
>PVKC010030896.1:0-14459 GCA_004027635.1 Crocidura indochinensis
CATTGACATGTGCATACAGCATACATTGCCAATTGGATTAAAATTAAATTTAATTTAAATTGTCATTGCATTAAAATGATCCCCAAATTAATTTTATGTTATAAAATAGGTGTCATGGTATTGCCTCAAATGTCTTAGAATATTATTTGATTATTTTGTATTTCCATAGTTCAAATATTCTGGCATACTATCTTACCTTAATAACAATAGGTAACTAGAATATTCCTTTTTAGCTATTCATTAAAAGTAACACAGTTAAGAATCATTATTATAGGAAGTTAACATTTTAAAATATAAGATTATTGTCTTGGTGAATTTTTATATAAAATACTTCTTGTCTACAAAAAATTCATTTTTTTGCATTCATTTCTTACTTACTAAAACTCAAGAGTGGTCTTATTCCTTACTAGACAATTACAAAAATTGTCAAACTATCAAAACCTGCCATTTAATGCAGCTTTTAAAATGGTGATGGAAACATTTTTATGTGACAAGACATTTTTGTTTTCTTTTGAAGTACTCCGCTATCATTTAAAACCAGGTCTTAATGCATCACTTATTCTTTATATAGAAACATTTATTTCTATCTCCTATTATAACAGATTGTATAAGAGGAAACATATATGCAAATGTGGCCAAATTTAAAAAGTCCCTTTGCATGTAGTCTGCAAATTTAACATAAAATTTTACTCCATTCATTTCATGGAATGACAATTTGTATTTCCAGTACTGTGAAAGATATTTTACAGTCCCTTAGGAAATCTACCCTCACCAAACAAAAGCTGTGTAGTGCCACACTCCTGAAACAGCACATATAACAAGGAGAGCTAAAGGCAAACACATCTCTTTGATTTCCCAGTGGACACTTGTGGTTATGGTATTTAAAAGGAGCTGCCTAATGGAAGATATTTTCTAGCAAAACTCAAATATGTAATACTAACATTTACCTGGACCTGGATTCACATTTGCAAGCAATAACTGACTCTATGTTATAAATTTGAAACATTCCCAAGTTCAAAGCGACATCCACCTGCATTATCCTCCCTCCTCTTTATCTCCTTCTAGTCTATCATGATACTTTATTAGATGAAATTAAATAAACCAGAGAACTGAAAAAAATAGTTCACTAGAGCAAACTTATTTTTTAAATATAAAATAATTCTTACATTTGGGACAGGGTGTGGATAGAGAGATAGTAGAGAATATAGTAGAGAGATAGTAAAGCACATGTCTCCACAAAACTGCTCCCAACTCCATTAAGGAAACCACAGAGGGCTGAAGAGATAGCATGGAGGTAAGGTGTTTGCCTTGCATGCAGAAAGATAGTGCTTTGAATCCCAGCATCCCATATGGTCCCCAGAGCCTGCCAGGAGCGATTTCTGAGCATAGAGCAGGAGTAACCCATGAACACTGCCGGGAATGACCCAACCCCCCCGCCCCCCCGAAAAGGAAATCACAGAATTTTTTTTTTTGCATATTACTAGGTGCTGTCCTGCATTCCCCAAGCATCAACATAGATCTGGCCTTGTTAGCTCCTCAGCACTGCCTGGTTCACCTGGATAATCTAGGCACGGTAGGGTTCAACGAGCATCTCATACTTAGGTCCTAGTATGGATTGATTTGTAGACCTGGTTGGCTAAGAATCCCCAGGATTCTTGAGACATCCTCCCAACAAAGTATTTAAAATAAATTAATTAATATTATTTAAATAATCATCATCAGCAGCAGTAAAATTAAACTGGAGACATTAGTGGAGGGATGTTGACACTGGTGAAGTAATTAGTACTTCAATATGGTACCCTGGATACTCAATCATGAGTAACTTTGGAACTCTGGAACACATGGTGATTCAATAAATACATTTTAAAATTATTTTGATAATTAAAATTGTAATTAACATTAGTTTAGTCACTAGTAGTAATATTGAAACTGAGTTAAATGGTCATCATTTTATTTTTATATGCAATACTCCAAGATGCTCAGAATTGCTTGTTCATCCTACAAAGTAGTATTATTGAGTGCTTACCACATTTTCAGAGCTAGTGAAAGGTAGCAGGGTTAAATATATTTTTCTGCTTTCAAGGTATTCTCTCTACTGATGGAATAAACACAACCCTGTTCACAAAAATGAATAGATAGCTGTATATCTAAAGCACTATAAGAGCAGAGCAAACATAGTGCAGGAAACTAGCTGTCAGTATTAATCAGGACTTACTTTTTAATCATTTTTGTAGAAAATCATGCTTATTTTAATTTCAAAGTAAAAGGAGGAATCAGTCATAATTTATTTAGATGCAGTGCTTGAAGGAACAGTGAAGGGCATGAAAAAATCAGGAGAGAGGTTAAAACATAAAAAACACACACTGCATTTATCAGCAAACAGACTGTTGTTGCCTGTGCAAAAAATATTTACTGTATAAGACAATAAATGCTAAGAGATATTGCTAGTATATTAGGAAAGCTTTGGAGAACTTTGTAAACCACTCTGAATTGTACCTGGAAAGTGATTTAGAAGAGATAAAAAAAATCTTCAAAGAGGAAGGTGTAAAATCAGATTTGTGTTTTAGAAAAATGTTTTTAGCTGTTTTGTGGAAAGTGGTTTTACTATTGGGCCACACTCCGAGAAGACTGGCTATCTTAAGAGAAACTGAAATTCTGACTTGATGATAATGTAGAGAATGTAGAGTTTATGCTGTAAAATATTGAAGAAATGAGTAAAAGAAATGAAGAAATATTTAAAAAGTAGAACCAAGAGAAGATTATATTTTGATAAAATGATAAAAGGTAAAGAAGACAGAATCTAGTTTTGAGGCAACTGATTTTATAAGAAAGCATTTGTGTTAGTTTTCTTCTTTTCTTTTAATCAGTGGGGAATACATAGTTTAGGAAACTCTCTTGTGTAAGTCCTTGGGGGATCTAATGGGCTTCTGTTGAAAAGAGTGGAAGCAAAGAGCTTGGTCAGAAAGCTCCTATGGATAAAAACAGTAAACAGTGAGTCTAGGGAATAATGGGGGCCAAACATGGAGGTGATAATAACTGAACTGCAAATTAGGGGAAGGCATAATTGATGTCAGACACTGTGATTATTCATTTAATGACTGAAATAAATGATTTTTCTCTCTTTAAATGCTGGTAATATTGTAGCTAAAATAAGATTTATTCTGTCAAATTCAAATGTTTTCATATTTTGGTAGAATGTGGTGGCTTTAGTACTGTTTTATGGGGCACAAGATGAACCCTTTGTTAACTAAACTCCCACACCAAACACATCTCTTACTCCTTGGCAGTGATGCTTGACTGCCAGGCTTACAAAATACTTGAAGATTCTTAACAAGACATCACCTTGAAGATTCTGAGTAACCAAAACAGTTTTCTATGCCAATGTTTTTTCCAGTGGTGCTTTGTGAGCAAACAGAGTTATAAAGCCAGCAATGGGACTTATAAGGTAAAAAAAAAAAAAAACAAATTTGAGTCCAAATTTTTTAAAGTAATTTATGGCATTTGTATTCACATCTTTTACATAGTTTTTTAACCTATTGTACAGTATATTTGTTTCACATTTCCTTTACTGTTTAATTAAAATGTGTTTTTTTGGTCAGGAGAGATAGCATGGAGGTAAGGCATTTGTTTGCCTTGCATGCAAAAGGACATG
This sequence comes from Crocidura indochinensis, assembly GCA_004027635.1. Taxonomy (NCBI): domain Eukaryota; kingdom Metazoa; phylum Chordata; class Mammalia; order Eulipotyphla; family Soricidae; genus Crocidura; species Crocidura indochinensis. The sequence goes on from PVKC010030896.1 coordinate 3,653, forward strand.
GTTTGAATCCCAGCATCACATATGGTCCCCCGAGCCTGCCAGGAGTGATTACTGAGCATACAGCCAGGAGTAACCCCTGAGTGCAGCCGGGTGTGACCCAAAAAACAAAAAACAATGTGTTTTCTATATATTTTTCTGCATAACTACTATTTCTACATCAACATAACATTAAATAATTGATCTTTATCATAATATTTTAATTATTCTCTCAGTAACAATTTTTCATATTAAAATTTATGTATTTCAATGATATAACTGTAACTATCATTTAATATATATTCTGTTATATATATTTATATAATATTATATATAAATCATATTATATTCCAAAGATATGCCCAATCAGAATTAATAAAAAGAATATAAAATATTTAAAAGAATTTACAAAAAGAAACCCCTGCATCCCATATGGTCCCCCTAGCCTGCCAGGAACCATTCTGAGCACAGAGCCAGGAGTAACCCCTGAGTGTCACCAGGTGTGACCCCCTCCAAGAAAAAAAATCCTTGTATCTTATATTCATATATCAGACTATCCTTATTCCAATAATATGCTATTTTTATCACTAAAGCTTTATAGTATACTCAAGAATAAAAGAAATTAATAAAAGGTATGGTATTTAATTACTCATATAATGTCACATTAGGAAATTTAAAAGACACATCATAAAATCAAAATGTAACAGGTAAATAATTCTTATTAAATCTTTATTTAGTATAGTCTATTAAAAATTTCTTTTCCACATGTGATTAAAATAAAAATTAAGAGATGAGTTTTCAACACTAACTTTTAACATATATTGTTTCCCAAATTCAATATCTAGTTATACATATAATTCATTTCAGACTTACTTGATTTCAATGGTTCACACAGTGCTGCAATGTATATCCTTGGCATATGTACTAATATTTTCATTCTTATAATAACTGGTTCAAAATTTTTGACATTTTTTTATTTGGGTCACACCTGGCAGCACTCAGGGGTTACTCCTGGCTCTATGCTCAGATATCGCTCCTGGCAGGCTCAGAAAACCATACGGGATGCTGGGGTTTCCTTCTGCGTCTAAGGCAAATGCCTTACTCTGTGCTATCTTTCGGCCCTAAATTTTTTTTTAACATTTTTAAGACTTTTGCTTCATGCAGTTATTTACTCCCCTACCCCAAATCTACCAATTTAAGTTGCATTTTAATTGTCTAATTAATAATAATTTTCCCTAAAACAGCATAGAATTTCAAAGTGGTTCATATCATCTATCACAATTTTCTTGAAACTGCCAAATTCACTGGCTAACCAAACAGTATCGAGAAATAGCAACAAAAATGGATCTGTGGCTTCAAACTACATTATAAAATCATAGTGATAAAAACAGCATGATATTGAATTGAAAATGCAGAGACATGAAATTAAACAGAATCTGTAACACCACACATAGATGAAGTTAAATTATTGTAAGGAGCATGAATAGAGCAATCTAAGTTTCATAATAGGGCAGGCTATGTCTTCATAACTAGCAGTACTGGGAAAGCTGTATAGTCATAATCAAAACAACGCAGCTACTGCTACTATCTCTATCCATATACAAATGCATAAGGCAAAAAGTATATAAAATTATAACATAAATACATAGAATAAAAGATAGGTTCCAAATACTTGCTTATCTTGAATTCTTGGAGTTGTATTTGGGGATTCATTTACAGTGCAATATAATTAAAAATAACAACAGACAAGTACATCTTTCAAAAAAAATTTTATGTGCAGAAAAAGCAAATACTTTATTTAAAAAAATAATCTAATAAATATTGGGAGATATTTCCAAATGCTATATCTAAAATATATCAAATATAAATTCAAGAAATTGCACATTGAAATTGATTACTAAAACCCAAGTCAAAATCATATTGAAATACCATCTCACAACTGTGAGAGAACTTGAAGTCAAAAGGACATTAAACAAGTGTTGGTAAGGCTGAGGAGAAAAAGTAACACTTAAAAAGTTAGTAGGAGAGGCCGGGGCAGTGGCGCTGGAGGTAAGGTGTCTGTTTTGCCAGCCTAGGATGGACCGCGGTTCGATCCCCAGCGTCCCATATGACCCCCAAGCCAGGAGCGACTTCTGAGCGCATAGCCAGGAGTAACCCCTGAGTGTTACCGGGTGTGGCCCAAAAACCAAAAAAAAAAAAAAAATGTTAGTAGGAGTATAGTTTAGTACAACAATGCAACCGTTTTGGAAAATAATATTAGGATTCCTGAACATGTACAAAATTGAAATTTCATGATCACTCTCATATGTGGATTTAAAGATAAACAGATAGTCAAAAATATTCAAGTCCAATTTAATGGGAGAAATGATTCACAGATTTGTATGTGATGGAGGTGGCTTGTACTCCTTCATGGAGGAATTTGAGTAAACTGTCAAAGGGTGTGGTAATGAACCTATGTCCATAGAAGTAATTGTCAATAGTATTAGAAACCTAAATCTAAAATTAAATTAAAGTATGGAAATTTTATATGGCCAAAGTATACTCTTTCTGGATACTAAACTGGGAAATATGAAAGTACTTATTTAGTAGAGATTGTATTCCTAAATTTATCAAAACATTTTTATAATAGCCAAGATTTGGAAATGACTGAAGTACCTATTGGCATTTGCTGTCTTTGATGTAATACTATCCAACCATTTAAAAAGCCTTTAAGTGGCTGGAGAGGCAGTACAGTGTATAGGGAATGTGTCTTGCATGCACTTAACCCAAGACCAATTTCTGGCTTTCCTTGTGGTACACTGAACACTGATAGAAACTTTCTTTGAAGAGCCAGAAGTAAGCCTTGAGTACTACCAGATCTGTGTTGCCCACCCCCCCCCAAAATGAAACAAAACAAAACAAAACAAAACCCATTTATACAAACACAAAAATGGGCCTACAGTGTCTATGTTTAGAAGTGGGAAAGACAGGTGAGAAAGACAATTTCATTAATATGTAAAAGATACACAGTAAAAAAATATACGAAGTAGATTCCAAATAAATTATTAGATTATAAATACAAAAAGAGATATTAGAAGTCCTTGAATTAATGGGCTCTGAAGGATCCTTTGTATAGTAAAAGCTTGAAACTTGACTTGATCATGAGCATAATGTAATGAATAGCATTTTTATGCTATACACCTGATATCTCTAATGAAAGTTGAAAATAAATGTTACCTCAGTTAAAAAAAATACTTCCTCTGTTCTTATTGAGCCAAATATTGCAGAAAGACATTCTAAAACCAAATATTGCCATTCAGCTTCATTATGAAATAAAATTGAAAGGAGGATTTCAATGCGATTGCTTCCACATTCTGGAGTCATATTCAGCCAAATTTATTATTATGCAAATAAAGTAGAAAACTAAATAAACTTATTAATTATAAAAAGCTGTTCACACTCTCCATGCTTGAGAAATATATTCAGGATTGTGTGCAAGCTTATATAAACTAATGTTCTCAGTAGTTTGCCAATAATTTTACATGAATACAATAAAAAATGAAGAAAGGAAAGTATGTAGGGAAAACAGAATATCAGTAAACTCAGGCAAATAAGTCTGGGCCATCCCAAATGAAACCTTTGTCTTTCTCCTACCACAGAGCTAATGTCTGTAATTCCCTCTGGAGGAAATCACATTTTGCCAGGTAGATATATTCAGGCTGAACCTATCTGGGTCAGTTCCGCTCCATAGGGGTAACTTCTTGCCAGTCCTATCATAGCAGCTTCTGCTGGAATTTTCAGCTGTAATTGTTCACATCATTGCAGTACTTAGGCTGGGAGGCAACAGCATTCACAAACAGAAGCATTTGCAGTTTCTCTCCATCTACTGGGAAGCCGTCTTCCTAATCAATTCTCCTCAGCAAATGCTCCAGGACAGTGGAAAATTCCTTGGGCGAGAGATAATACCACCCAAGGGAAAATGCATTTATAATTGATGTGGTAAAAAGCTGTCAGACAGACATGGGTTTTCTCAACCATTTTTGTAAACACTGTTAGCAGCACTTCCTACAACAGCAGAAGCCTCCAATCTCTCTACCTCTGGGTAGAAAATTATATGCAGCAAGGAAAAACCCACAGGGCAGATCTGGTGGTTAAGTCTATTACTGTCCGCCCAAACTGAATAATTATTATAGATAGTCACAGCTCACATCTACCTAACCGTACTTTAAAAAATTGCTTTTAAATAAAACTCTTGATTTACTCTTGGGCATATTGCAGAAAAGGGGATATGAAAGGGGAAATGGAGAATATGAGAGGAGTTTGATCAAAATTGAGGCTTGCCTTTCTTGCTGTCTTACAGGTAATTGGTAAAAGAATGTGGTTATCTATATTTTAGGATAATAAAATAATAGAGACCTGTACTTTGCATAAGTCCAGGTATAGTCTGCATTGAAGAGTATGATAGTTCTAACAAATTTATTTTAGCTAGTAGGTGTGACAATTCTATATGGAATTATACTCTATTCATAACTCACTTGTAGCTTTCTGGAAATCACAGATTTTTAAAAAATATATCTGCAAAATTTTAAAATGTAAGTCAAAATAGTGTATTTACTGTAGAACTGAGAAAAGCTTAGGAGAAAATCTAGGTGATTTTTATCTATCCCAGGTCATAGAATTTTGAGTTCTTAAGTAAATCTGTACCTTTGAATGTTAATAAAACATACATACTCAAAATTAGGGATGATACTTGGGTTTGAGTTCTGTTCTCCACTTGTGTTTGGATTCTAAGGGATTCATTTCATCAGTATGATTCTCCAATTTCTATCTAATAACCAGGGCTACTCTCATCTACCTCTCAATGATATGAAGAAACATATAAATAATTTTTAAGGAAAGTCCTTCACAAATAAAAGACATAGAAAACATAAGTCAATAAACTATATTCTCTTTTGTATAAATTATAAGATGAACCACAGGAGGAATTATTGCAGGATTTGAGTAAAATATCTCATCAGTTATCTTGAATAACTTCATAAGAAATTATTTTCCAGTGCACTTGTTCACCTAAAACTGTGTTTCACTATCAGCTTCATTTGGGTGAAAGAATTGAGTTGGACCCTGAAGTATCCTCTTTGGTTTGGGATTTTATACTTCAGCTCTTTGTCTTTCACCTATCCCTTGATTTAAATTGGGTGTGATTTTTATCTTTGCTTAAATTAGTACCTGTCTGTCTCTACAGTTTAAGTGCCAAGCATATAAGAGTAATACTTAAAAGAAGGTTATATTAAAACCCTGGCCAGAAGCAATACTTTCCTTTTTCATGAACAACTCTGCCCATATCCGTTCTGAAATAGATCTGATGCTCTTTCTCACCTGCAAAAAATAAACCTTTGCTCTTGGCATCAGCTGACAAAAAGAAATTGAAGTCTTATATTAGTTGTCTAAAATCAGTTGTCTGGCTATATTTGGAGGCCCACAGAGTGTTAGATGTTCAGATTATGAAGCAAGATAGCAAAGATTTGAATCCCAAGTGTGTTTTTTATTAATTGTATGGTTTTTTTGAACACAAACACTTAAATATCACTAAGTCTCCATGCTAAAACTTTAAAGCTTGGAGCCCATATACTGAGATGAAATACTAAGATGGTAAAAATACAAAATGGATAAAAGGATAAGAAAAAAAAAGAGTTTAAAAAAATGAATATTCAAAAACTGTGCCATAACCCTTAAGGAAAACTAACATAAAATATAGTACTTCGGCTTTAAAAGTATCTTAATCTTCATAGGTCTGAAGATGCAAGAAAAAGGGCCTAATAAAATTTTAGAAGTTTTGTAGGAGTGAGTTATGGATGAAAGTGATTGTCAAAGCACAGCCTGGTTAGAAAAGAACAGGTATGAAATTAACTCTTCTGTCTCCTCTAGCCCCAATATGTTGTTCATATCTACATGGACTGGATTAAAGGACAAAGTCGCCTGCAAGGAGCATGAATTAGGGTGAAGATCTTATCTCTTAGAATAACAACATTTTGAAATTCTACAAGAACAGTATTGTCTCATATTTATATTAATTAAAAGTATTTGTTGAGGAGTTGGAACAATAGCACAGAGATAGGGCGCTTGCCTTGCATGCAACTTATCCACAACTGATCTGGGTTCTATGCCTGGCATCCCATATGCTCCTCCTAGCCAAGAGTGTTTTCTGATCGCATAGCCAGGAGTCACCCCTGAGTGTCATTGGGTGTGGCCCAAAACCAAAAAAGCAAAACAAAACAAAATATTTATTGATGAGATTTAGAGACAAATTTCAGAGTCTATGAGGATGTGTCTCTATCCCTTTGGAATGGGTATATATTTGTCCAGATTTTATATCCAGAACTCTACTCATGTTTTTAGTTTTTTTTTTTATTTGACACTAAGCATCTATATTCAAGATGTGATTATGGACAAAATGAGTGGGAAAATAGGATGTAAATCCAAACTATCTAAAGTGGAGATTGGTTCACTTGTTTAATTTTGCATTAGCATAAGGTATGAGAATCTCTAATAAGAAGTATCATATCTGTATATGAAAAAAGTTTAATTAAGCATCCACTTCTATGTAGATAATGTATTAGTGGAGCTGGAGCAATAGCACAGTGGTAGGGCATTTGCCTTGCATGCAGCTGACCGTGCATGCATCAGGGTTCTATTCCGGGCATCCCATATGGTCGCCTTAGCCTGCCAGGAATGATTTCTGATCACAGAGCCAGGAGTAACCCCTGAGCTTCACCAGGTGTGCTTCCCCCAAAAAAGACATGTAATGGTTCCCCTCATACAACCTCATATGTTCAAATGACTTTATTTTCTTGGGATGCAAATTTAAAAAAGCACTATAAGTTACTAAGAACATTTGATAAGACTCTAAAATAACTAAGTCAAAAACACGCTGTGGAGTTAAGCATCTTGATTTTCTAAAGGAATGATAAACTTAATAGAGGAGATAGATGGTGTGGGCTTTTGTACGAGATGCAGAGTAGATGAGGACAATTATAGTGATGATGAAATTCAGGAGTAACAATAGAGCTGCCATCCATATGGTCTGGAAGATATAAGTGAAAATATACATAATGCACGACAAGGCAAATTAGACTCACAAAACAGACACACCTGAAGGGAAGACATAACTAAGTTTGAGATAGGAACACAGATGAAGAAAATGTCAGATCTTATGAATGATGCCAAAAGTTTTGTAGTTCCTTTTTTCTATTTAACTAAAGACAGAACTTAAAGAGCTGATTGCCATTTTGTTTTTAAGGTTTGGAGACAAACATTATTTATGAACTACCTATATTTGAATTGGTACCATAGTAAAATCCATTCATACTAACTGGTTCCTATATGCTATATATTTTCTGAGTTGTTTGGAATTTATTGATTTCTCTCAACTCTATATCTACTCTCTGATAGACAGATAAGTCAATGTAACTATATTAGAATTGATCTTGGATTCAAAATGCTGACCTTGAGCCAATACTAATGGATTAGGGCTATAGAACTAAAATTAGACATGAGTGCCTGTCAGTCCGGTATTCAGAATGACAATGTTGGAAGTACCGAAGTACAAGCCCAAAGAAGACTGCAATCTTGTAATCGATCTGTTCATTGAATTCCCAAGGAACTCTAAGCCTATGAAGTCAGTCCATATGGGTAACTTACCTAGCTTTTCTCTTTCTCATAGTCAGAACCATTCCAATTATTAATGTGAACAATAAGCAACACATTTCAGTGTCATCATTTCCAATGGAAGATTGTGTCAAATCTATACCTGACTTTGTTTAGAAAATGTTTGAGTCAGAATATTTCATTCACAATGTACCAGATATTGCTATTGAAGAAATTCTCACAAGACCAACAGACCAAGAGAAAAACAAGGAAGAAAAAGTCATTCATCACAAAGTAGAAAACCTAAATAGAGCATACTCATGAAAAGCAGCTTTATCTCATTAATAAGCAGGAGATGCAAATTAAATTACATCGAGCTATCATTTCACACCCACAAATTGAATCAAAATTAAAGCCTGAGAATTCCAAGTGTTGTCAAGGTTTTGAACTGATGATATCCATTATGTAGTGCTGGAAGGAGTGCAAATTAGAACTGTTTTGGAACTCAATGTGTCATTAGCTAATAAAATTGAGGATGAGTAGCCGCTATAAGCCATAAATTTGATTCTCGGATATATATCCTAGAGAAAATAGTACATGTTTCTCAGAACCAGTTGTCTTCCCACTTTCTTCTCTCCATCACATACAATTTTCTGGAGTATTCCATTCTTTTTATACTCATTCACTTCAAGCAGATTTTGGCCTTAATTCTTCAGTGTCGGATTTTTTTTTCACTAATTGCAATGACTACAATTAATAAGCTAGATTATTCATTTTTTAAAATTATTATATTTAAATATGTTTGAATTGGTTATGTCATCATTCTGGAAACACTTTGCTACGTCTAGAAAAAAGACTTTGCAGTAATTCTTTTAGATTTTAGGTTGTGCTTTCACTCTCGCTAAATGTCTTTTTAATTTGCAATTTTCTAATGCTGGAATACCTCTTCTCTGATTACTTTGACTTCAGAGGAATTCTCAAACAGTCCATTTTTTCATTTTTTTTTGGTTATCATTGTTTTAAGTATATACCTATACACTGAAGAGCCTCAGAATTTGAACTGGAAATGGGAGGTGAGGCAGTCCTAACGCAATGCTTAGAGCTTATTCCTATTGATGCTTCAGGGACAAAATGGTGCCAGGGCTTAAGCCTAGCATTTTGCATGCAAAACATATACAAAGGCATCTTGAACTATCTTCTCAGCTTACATAGACTTGCATATTTCTCAAGAACTCCAAACTTGAGTATCGCTTTACTTCCACCCTCACACTCACCACATTCCTTCTCTATGGTTTCTGTAACTGGAGTGGACAGTGCCACAATACAATTATTTAAGTCCCAACTATAGATTTTTCTGGATTATTTTCTGTTTCTTACTGTTCCTGCATTCAATCTATCATGTTGTATTAATTTCAAAATTATCCTAAACCGATCACTCTTCACTATATCTATAGTTACCCCCTCAGCTGAGACTTGTAAAAATTTCTTAAGTAAATTCTCAAAATAGTCTCTCAAATTGTTTTCTTACTTGTGTGCTTTTCTCCTTTAGGCAGTGTTTTTCCTACAAAGAAGCAAGAAATGAAACAGATGAAAGACCAGTCAAATAATAGCAGTAGCAGTTCTTCCTTAGACTTTCCATCATATTTTGATTCAAAGTTAAATTTCTTAATGTTATTCAGTGTTCAATATTTAGTACTGTAACCAACTCTTCAGTCATATCAACTATTTTCTCATCCCCATCAAATATTGTTCCTATCTTTTCCCCTCCTCCTATATTCGAGCAAGCAAGCATCATTATTGTTTGGTGCTATTATACCCAGGTTTGATCTTTCGCACCATTGATCAGCCCTCAACCCTTCCAGGAGTTACTCCTGGATGCAGAATCAGAAGAAAACCCTGAACACAGCTGAGTGTGGCCTCAAAATAAACAAAAATAAGAAAAGAATATGTTTGTTTGATAATCCTTCTTTCTTAAAAAATATCCCCCTATACTTTTTCTTTCTTTTTTTCTTTTTTTTGTGGTTTTTTGGGTCACACCCGGCAGTGCTCAGGGGTTACTCCTGGCTCCATGCTCAGAAATTGCTCCTGGCAGGCACAGGGGACTATATGGGGCACCGGAATTCGAACTGATGACCTTTTGCATGAAAGGCAAACGCCTTACCTCCATGCTATCTACCGGGCCCCAAACCCCTATACTTTTTCAAGACCATTTTCCCCCTCTTGTTTTAGTTCTCTAAATATTATTACATTTGGCTCTCTTTGGCCATATTATTTAACAAAATTTCCCCAAAGCATTCTATTCTTCTACTTGGCTTCATTTTCATGACTAACATATTATCCAATATATCACATATTTCACATGAAGATATTCTTTTTCTTTTATTTTCATATTATTTGGATGATTAACCATTTGCTAGAGAGTTAGTGTTCATTTTTCCAATTAAAATTTTTCCAAGCCAGCAGTGCTCAGGAGTTACTCCTGGCTCTTTACTCCAGAATTGTTCCTGGCAGGCTCAGGGGACCATATGGGATGCCAGGAATCAAACTTGGGTCTGTCCCAAATAGGCAATGTGCAAGGCAAATGCCCTATCATTGTGCTATCACTTCGGTCCCTCCAATTACATTTAAACAATGTACTTGTTTAAAGAAAATGTATTATCTAGTTGACACAATTGAACATCATACATTTGTTTCCAGATAATTAAAAACAAAGTTATTAAAAATGGAAAAAATATAAAATTGAAAAAAAGAAAAAAAGAGAAGAAAAAGTACAGTAGCAAGCTCTTTTGTGAAAATTATGGTATCACCAATAAAGTCATTAATACAATGGCAGAAGATTCAGTATGCTCTTGTTATATGTTCAACTGTTTAATTGAGGTGTTCCTTTAGGGATGACAGCATCAAACAAATGAATTTGTCCAGAAATTCAAAGCCTCAATGCTACAAATTTTAGAGGCATATACTCTGCTACCGGACCTTCTGGCAAAAGGTCCGGTTCAAACATAGTAACTGCATTTGTGAGCATTACTTCCTCTGTCAGGCTTTACCAGAAGAAAAAGGATACAGGAGATTGTGCCAACACTCGATACAAAAAAAAAAAAAAGTCCTGGTGATATCAGCCAAACATCTGGCATACCTGAAGTATGTTCAGATTGGCATCTCCACAGGGCATCATAGAGAGTCAGTGATGAGGCAGGCCATCAGTTCC
>PVKC010030897.1:0-14687 GCA_004027635.1 Crocidura indochinensis
GAATCTTTTTGGAACTAGTGAGCTTCCCTCTCCTCTGCCAGGCTTCCAGGCATCCCCATGAGTTCTGCACCTGCCAGTCAAGACTGTTCTCATTTCTTTTGCTGGTGGAGGGGAGAGAAGTGGTGGTGGAGCAGAGTTGTGATTGCAGGGAGCATGGTTTGTTAGATCTTAAGAACCGTGGAAAGTCCCAGAGCCACTTAGCAGGTGAGGAATCATGACTGTGTCTGTGCCAACTTCAAGGGCCTAATGTCACTGGACTGATTGCAGTGAGCATAGGAAAGACCCAAAGGAGAATTTCAGATGCAGAGGGCAGTTGGGAGGGTTTTGCCTTGTGACACTGATCATAGTTGGCAAAGGCCACTTGAGGGGAGGCAGTGTGCTTGTTGCTTCTCATCACCTGCCCCATACAGATCATTGCTTGCATCAGCAGAGGTGAGATGAGGAGGAGAGCAGTGAGCTCTTGGGAGAAGCCGAGAGGGGCAGCAATACTGATCGGACAGTCCGTAACTGCTTGGAGCAGTGTAAGTTTCAGCAATTTTTAGCAGGATTTTGTTAATGAATGTGGAATCAGGGGACTTGCAGCTCCATTTCCTCTGGTATTGACATTTTTTTACATTAGTTTAATGAGGGAAATGAGATTCTTTTCAGTTTTTTATCACTGAACCCAGTTTGGGAGGGCATGACATTTAACAACAGTGCTTTGAAAAATATTAAGTATTATACAAATATGAGGAATTGTTGCTGTTATTACTCTGATAAAGCACACATGCAAGTTTGAATCAGCCTTAATATTGAGAGGATATTTAAAGGATTAGGAGAGACTCTGTAACTATAGGGTAGCAAGGCAGGATGGCCTTCGCAAAAAGGGCCAACTAATCTGGTCATATTAAATCCATTTTTAGAAACTAAATGCCCATCTCTGAATCAATAATCCACAAATGCAGACATAGATCATAAAACTTGATCATTTCACAACAAAGGCAACACTCTCATATATTATAAAACATATCAGACAATTAATTCTAATTCGAGACCATAACTTGATTATCTTTTTTGGAGTGAGGATGAAACAGTTTTGAGTAGAAGTGATCCTCAAATTTTTAATATATCTATAAAGTACCAGTGAAGTGAAAGGTGAAGAATGTTGTAAGATGATAAATTTGGGATGATAATACAATTTATTCATGATAAAAATATGGAAATGTGGGGCCCGGGAGATAGCATGGAGATAAGGCGTTTGCCTTTCATGCAAAAGGTCATTGGTTCAAATTCCGGTGCCCCATATGGTCCCCCGTGCCTGCCAGGAGAAATTTCTGAGCATGGAGCCAGGAGTAACCCCTGAGCACTGCCAGGTGTGATCCAAAAACCAAAAAAAAAAAAAAAAAAGATTCCAAAAATATGAAAATGTTACTAGATCAGTCCCAAAATCTTGGAGAAATTTTAGCTTAAGTATTCAAATTAGGATGAATGGAGATTAAGCCAAAATAAACTAGTGAACATTTAAATTAATTATTTGAAATACTTTCAAATTTGAATAGTTTTTCAAGCATAAAGAAATTCAAAACAAATGAATAGAGTAGATAAAGGCCAGATAAAGGTTCAGCTAAATTTGCTTATGATCCCCAGTAATGTCAGCATGCAAATGATACGTCTCTTATATAGTTCATTCTTTCAATTAAGCTACCTGTTTGTCTTTAAATTAAAAAATAACTGTTAGCAAGCTTTTTTATTGCTCAAAAGGAAATTCTAGCCATATCTAGGATGAGAGATGTCAGATTAAACAAACATTTTTATTATAAGACCATGATTTATCAAGTTGTTCATAGTATATTTATTTCAGGCATTAAATGTTCCAATAGTAATCCCACCACCAATATAACTTTCCCTCCACTAATGTCTTCCTTTGTCCATTCACCACCCCAGTATACCTCCTTAGCAGACACAAACATATTTACTTCATATTGTTTGCTATGCCACAAAGACAAATAGAATTATCAAAATTTAGATCAATAAAACTCAATTTGTAATCATTGATAAACCTCATAATGGTGTAATGGAAGCCACTATTCAAGAATTTTCTAGTCTGGTTGATTGGTGAACCTTCTACCTTTGCTCATTGAGCTTGGAGTTCTTCTATGCAAATTTCCCATAAGTTTTTCTGTGATCCTACTGGAAACCCACCAATTTTTGCCTGCTTATACAGACAAGGGCCATTAGGAGACCAAATATTTGCCCTCACAATCCTACTATCTCACTGTTTCATGTGTAGTGGGAAGACCCTGCACATTTTTCAAAGGAATTCAAAACCCTTGCTATAATAAAGCCAGATAGTGATATCAAAAATCCTCATAACTATTTACATTTTTAATAATCTTTTTAATATTTTTTTAGACACCTTGATTACAATTGTGTTTGGGTTTCAGTCATGTAAAGAACACCACCCATCACCAGTGCAACGTTCCCATCACCATTGTCCCAAATCTCCCTCCTCCCCACCACCCCCTCCTGTACTCTAGACAGGCTCTCCATTTCACTCATAGGTTCTCATTTTTAGGACAGTTCAAAATGTAGTTATTTCTCTAACTGAACTCATCACTCTTTGTGGTGAACTATTTACATTTTTATATGCTTTATTTTCTCACCTATTGAGTGAACAGGACAATCTAGACAGCAAAGTAGGCTAAATAGCCTCTCATTGATACTTTTATCCTTTCAGATTTAGTTTTTTAGTTTGACCCTTCTCTTCTCTCTATATTCTATTTTTTCTAAAAAAAACACATAATGAGATATCCTAAGGCCAAAGCTCATAAACTATTTACAAATCTCAATAATTGTATTGACTTATAGAGAGTATCTGGACCATAATAATTTCTCAGTATAAGACTGATAGAGAGTAAACCAAAACATTGGCTAGATGTAATGTATCTGTGCTGTTAAATCCTTTTTTGGGTATTTGTGAATCCACGAACAGTCCCCAGAATGAGAAATTACTTCCCATCCCCTTGTCCCCTTTTGGGGGGAGACCTTGGTGATATTTATCCAGAGCAAATAATAATCCACACAGACAAGAAGGTTAGGGTGTAAAAGATTGGGCAGAGAGAGAGAGCGAGGAAATCCTCTTGCAGCCTGCAAGCAGTTTTCCGCAAAAGGCCCCTCTCCCCTGTCCACAATGCTATTTATTGCTCACTCAACAGCGCCCCCGCCTGAAAGGTCTAGGTGGGGCAATAGTCACAGAACACACAATCCTAAGGAAATATTTTTATATACAACAAATCCAAGAATAATCTTATGGAAACTTTTTCATATACTACAGCTAGATATTAGGATTGATAAGTGAATTTACACTAAGTGATTTATGCACGCACACCTATATATATGTACATATACATATAATATATATATACATATATATATGTATATATAAAGAAAATACTTTCACGTGTTAGGCATAGCAAGTAAAGTGCTTATATTGCACTCTGCTAACCTGCATTCAATCCCTGGCATCCCATATGTCCCTCCAAGTACTACCAGCAGTGATTTCTGAGTACAGAGCCAGGAGTAACCTCTGAGCATCATTGAGTGTGGCCCCAAACCAATATATTATATGTGTGTGTGCACATATGTATATTTGAAAGGCTAGAGAGCTAGTGTAGGGTTAAGGTTCATGCCTGGCATGCTGCTGACCCTAGTCTGATCCCTAGCACACTTTGTCCTCAGAGGCCCTAAGCACAGTCTGTGGACATGAGGGACCCTGGTTACTGCTAAGGTGACCTGGGTAATCTCTGGTTCTAGTAATCATGGTGCTGAAGGACCTGAGCCTGAGCATCACCCCATCCTCAAGCCACACATAGATGCTTCCACCTGGTAACAAAGAGTCCACAGGAGGAACTTCCAGGCCTCTTGAACACCATTTAGGAGATCCCTTTAAAACTCAGTTTGCAAGTATAATCTAGGTAGAAGTTTTTAAGTGGGCATGTTCTCTCTAAATCAGAGAGACTCATCTTTCTACTCTCAAAGAAATTTCCTTGCTGTACGAAAATCTTCCACTCATTGATATCCCTGTTATTAATACCAGATAACTAGACCAGGTTCTTCTTTTTTTTTTTCAGAATTTCCTGTCATGTAAATCTCTATCTGTATGTTACTCTGTCTTGAGTACTTGCCTACATGGAGAAGAACCCAGAGGGGTAAGGATTTCCCCGCTGCAATTTGACAGATCCTAGAATAGGCAGGGGTATCCCTTTAGCCTGGTCACATGGTTGTTAACTCTGCCTTGCTGGGCATAATCTGTATCTAAATAGAAACAACAACCACTATGAACAGTTATTATATGTCAAATGTGTAATGTAACAACATTTTGTGTTTAGCACAGTAAATACTTGAAGTAGTCATTACTTTTATTGATTTCAGGTTGATACTGAGGAAAATCAAGTATTTGACAAAGTTTCTACAATGGCTAAGTGGGACTTTAAAGAATCAAATTCTGACTAACTCCAAATCAGTGTTCTTTCCACATCACTTCTCTTCCACATCACTTTGTATAATTGACGCTTAATAAATCCTTAGATAAGCATACCTTCATTCATTTCATTGAGATTCCTGAATGGAATTCCAACTTTTCTAATTCCATGGTAATTATTATCATCAACAACTCTCATCTGTTGAGCACCTGTAATAAGCAAGGCACTCCATTCTCCTAAAATAAGCAGGTGTTCCATTGGCATCATCGCCCATTGCTATCTTGGAAATTGGGACTGCATGTAATTTCTCTCTGAATGTCATTCAGTAAGTACCTACTTTTCATATGAATATACTCAGATCAGAAACAAATTCTTTTCCAGAGCATGTTCAGGTGGTCATATTGTAGTCACAGTCAAGTTCTTGCTAACTAAGAATTTCAGTTCAATTGGTGCCATATTATTTATATTTGTAAATATATAACAATATGCATGTACTTAATGTATATATAGATTTGGAGTTCAGAGTTCAGACTTGGGGGAGACTTTATAGCAATTGGAGAGGGCTTTATGGTGGAGATACCCTCTAATCAAGGTTTCAATTAGTAAAATAGGAAGGCTTAAATAAATGTGGGGAGGAGATGGTGTGAAGTTGTACAGTAGGTAAGACTATACTGCAGTCCAATAGCAGTTCCCATTCCAGCATCTGCATTCAGTGATTTTTACTTGCTATAGATTGCAAACTGAACCATCAAGAGCTCTTTGTGTCTCAACTTCTTTTATATTAGATACATAAAATTCTGTATTTTTGCTCAATGGAGAGGAAGCAGTATTTTCTCATTCAATGGATTTCACAATTGCAGGAAACTGGTACGTCCAATACTATTGCTAGCAAGATCAGAAAACTGAATTAAATTTTACCGATAATAACAGCAAAACACATAAATTTAAAAGTAAAAGTCAACCTCTATGTTGAAACTTTTACAAGAATGTATTTGTGGTTTATTTTAGAATTTAAAAGATATTTGGATATGCATCAGAAGTGTCTCAACCAATAAATAAAAAGAACTGCTATTTTTCTCCACGTTGCTTTCTATGATATGAAAGGAATGATCTATAGAGTAGATAGCCAAAGTTTCATTACTTTTTAAAAATAAATTATCTCTGTTGGGCAGAATAAAGCACATCATGTATCATTGCTAATAAAAACATTGTTTTCCTGGGAGTTCCAGGACCTCCTATCAGCATATCCAGCATATGTTTGCCTCTTTGGAATGCTAATCTTGCAATATCTTGCAATTTTCTTAACATTAACTGGTTCTGTGGTTAATTAAATGTGGGCGGTACTTTTAGAATATGCTTCGGTTCTAGTAAACCCTCCTGTTGAGAAATCTTTTAAAAGTTATTTGATTACAAATAACCACGGGGGTTCGGGGAAGCACATTTTCCTCTTAAAAATATCTATTGCACTCATGGGTGAATCAGGAATCAAGACAGCAGAAGCTGTACTAGATATGTTAATGGAGAAAATAGAACATATTAATTAGTAAGTACTGCAGTACTGAAAAATATGGAGAATACTGATACATCATGAGATGATTGCAAAAGGAATGAGACTGGGATTATCAGAAGAAGGAACTTCTAGAAGTGTCCCTGCAGGGATGGAACTGCCCCTCTAAGAATGAGAATCTCAGTTTGTTTTCAACAGGAGCTTGGAAGCTGCCTGATTATAGATAGGACCTGGCTTCTAGAATGGCATTCTGCTGCCAGGACTCTGGACAGGGTAGGAAGAGGCTGGCTTTTGAACGTTGAAAACAATTGCTACTGGAACCAAGCTTGACTGTTTGGGTGAAGGTTCATAGATGGAGCAAATTGACAGAACTGACAAATTGACAATTGCCAGGAGGTAAACTAGAGTGATGGCGTCCCTGTCATCTTCCTTGGAGTTTTTCTTTAGCGCCCTCTATTGGCAGAATTCAATATGCAGGCAGCTGGCAAATGACAGTAGTCAGTCTTAGTATGGAAATGAGTGTGGAGCTCTAAGAATAATAATGATATATATAAATATAATAATATATGTGATACTGGCATAATAACAGTCACAGTCAATTATTTTGAATGTCCATGAATACTTTTTGGTACATATTTTAATTTCTATACAGCAACAATAATAACTATACCTTGCCTAATCAGATGCAAATATTCTTCCTATGAATAAACATGTTTCCATTCTCCCAAAATGGTTGCAACAAAGTCCTGGCAGTCATTGACTCCCCTTCTTGGAAATATTAAATATTACCAAAGTCAGTTATGGTTCGCTTTGTAACCAAGTGGAACTGAAGAGTAATTTAGAAAATCATATATCACCAATAACATTTATATAAAAAATAACAAGTAGAAAGGGCAATTTAAATATGCTCAATGACATTAATAAAATTATTTGTGGGGGCAGAAAGATGTGACTAAATCTGGTTCCATTCTTGAACACCTCCAGGGGACACTCCTGAGCAGAGTCAGGAATGTCCCTGAGCCAGATAACCCCTGAAAATAAAATGTTAAGAAATATGATGTTTTTAGTGACAACTTTCCTTAGTTCCCTCACTTCTCTTCCTTTGGCTAGTATAGTTAGGAAGCAAATCACATACTTGCTTGTGTTGCTCAGGTTTTTGGCTATGTTGCTTTGTGTTATAAGCTCATAGTTGCAGTGCTAGCCAAGAGCAGCCCTTTTATTTGTGGTATTCATACAAGTTTTATTGTAGAGCACAGATCTCACACTCTGTTGTGGTGCGAGGGATCCTGAAAGACAACGAAAGCTACTGGGATTACATTTAACATGTGGAGTGGTGTCAGGGCATGAACTTGCATCCTCATACTTGCATCACAGGTACTCTACCAACTGAATTATCTCCAATTCCTTAGTAGCTGCAGTAATAGAATTTTTTAAGAGTTAATTTAGCAATCTTCTAAATTTTGTTAGAGTTCAGTTATTTTAAGGGTGAAGTAAAATGAAGAGCTATTCATTTATCAGTAATTGTAGCTATCCATAAACATAGAAAGTTTATTTAAATAAATTGGGGGGGAGGGGTGCCAACTGCTCTGAGAAGAGTCCTGGTAGAGATCAGAGGATTATTATGTTGAACAGGAATTGAACCTGGGTCAGTCACATGTGAAGCAAGTGCCTTACCTGCCGTGATTTAGCTCTTGTCTTAGACCACAAGATTTTTTTTTGTCTTAGTAGTTTAAATGGATATTATCCATGTAGAGATAAAGAGGAATCCTCCCCTTATCCTCTGAGTTCTTGGGCTGGCATGACAATCAAATTAATATCAGACATATTAGTAGGAGAAAAGAGGAAACTTTATTACATGTGTATAGTCAATCTACATGATATATCTTCTAAAGTTAATGGGGAAACATAAGATACATTTGTATCTTACATATACAGAAACATCTCTATATACCCAAATACCATGAGCTAAGGAATGGTATAAAGGCTGAGGGCTTCATGAAAAGATGATAAGGTCTTATATAATTAGGAAAGGACAGTCTATATGATGACCAGATGTTTTGTGGTTCCATGTTTGTTATGTTATATAGATAGGTTTTTCTAATAGAAAATTTACTTCTGAAAATTATAATTCTGTGTGACAACTTCATTTTTCACTCTTCCACATAGTTAAGGAAGTCATAAAATTTCTTTGTGAACCTGCAGGACTTCAGTTAACTTACTTGAAATAAACCACATACCAAAGTGATGTATCTTGAGAAGACTGCTTCCTAGGACTATCTGAACATCAAGAGGAGGCACATACTTTATCTATAACTGATTCAATATTTTTGAGGTCTGCATCTGCATGTATCTCACTGTTGCACACTTTATCACTAATTATTGGTCCTAGCCTATAAAGAAAGTTCTACTGCACTACTGATATGGACAGCCCTAGCAATTTGCTGTGCAAATTGGAGAAGGTTGAGTTAATCTGGGCATCAAAATAGAGTTCTTAATATTGGCGGTGTTGCTTATTTTAAAAATGTGAGTCATGACCTTCACAAGCACACCTTAACTTCAAAGGATATTCTAACTTTGGGGGAGAAATGAACAGATGCTTCATCTTATTTAGTAAGAGGGCCCACAACCCAAGAGGTAAGGAGGAAAAGGCATAATGAGATCTCATAACTTGGTTTCAGCTGTAACTGGTAACATCCCAACCCCTGCAGAGAAGAATTTACATTTTAATATACCTCACCTGCCTTTTAAAATTGATCTCAATGATTGTAATATGCTGCTTTTCCTGGCACCTTGTAGAGACCATTCTTTTAAGACTTATGTATCCCAGTGCTTGGGACCTATCTGGTGTCTTTTGAAAAGGGATGCAAAATTTCAGCTACAATCAGGTTTTCTCATAAGATTAACGAATTTTTTGTTCTAGGTTCTAAAATAATAGTTTTCCTTAAGCTTTTTCAGGAAAAATTGAATGAGGCATGGCAATAATAAACCAGTTAGATCCTCTAAATCAAGCACTTATCCTATAGGTATTTTGAATAGTGTAGACCTACACAACATATAAGCTAGTTTGAGGAAAGGGGAGGGGGAGAAGAGAAGATAATCCTTGAACACACAGGTCACAAAGAGGGTGAGTTGACATTGAGCTTTGGCATGGTTGAGTCACAAATTTTGGAGCTGAAATTTTAACTGTCTTCTACTGCACTGGGAAATCCTAATGTAAGTTTGAAGGTCTCTCCTGTCATGGAGGTGTTTACAGTTTTCTCTTCTAGGGTAATGTCACATCAGCTGAACTTCCTGGTTTAGGTCAACATCCAGAAATGACCTATCTTGAATGTCCACTTTTGGAGCAGCTCATTGTCATTGGAAGTATTATCATCATTGCTTGAAACAGTCGTTCATATAATTCCCTATTTATTTCTTAATAGGCATTAAGCATTTTATTTTAAGCATCATAATTACACTACTACGAACAGTAGGTTTGGGCCAGAGCAATAGCACAGCAAGTAGGGTATTTGCCTTGCACACAGCGTACCTGGGTCCAATCCTCAGCATCTCTGTAGTCCCCCAAGCCTACCAGCAGTGATTCCTGAATTTAGACAGGAGTAATCACTGAGTACCAGTGAGTGTTCCCCGAAACAAACAAACAAACGAAAACAAAAAGCAAACAAAAATAGTAGGGTATCATGCTTACAACTTTCCAATACTGAACCTCCACCAAAGTGTCCCCTCCCCAAACTGTCCTCCCTCACTACATCCCCTCCTGGTAAAAACCAATTCTCAGGATCTATTACTTTCATCCATTTGTTATTTCTTTACTATGTTTCTCTATGTTTTCACATATGGGAGAGATCATTCTGTGAGTGTTTCTCTCCTAAAAGTCCCAGGATTTTGTATGTCAGATCCAACTACTCTTGAGCAAAATAGAAAATAAAATTGAAATTGAGGAATGGTATGTTGAGCACAAATATGTTTAATAATGAGTGGTTAATGAGTATTGGTATAATAGCACCTAGGGAAAGGGGCAGAACTTCATACTGGCACAATCTAGAATATATGCTCAATCTGCTGGCCCACCTGGTCTATCAACCCTATGAGGAACCATCACTGGATTCTATGTATAAACTTTGGTTTGCAAAGATGTTACATGACTTGGTTTAATAGATTCTAGGGGATCATAACTGAACATTAGCCATCCTTCAAGCTCATCACAGTTTACAGTGGTTAGCTTGAGGTGTTTTTTTCATCTGAATAAAGATGTACAGAAGTTCTGTTTCCCAAATACTTTTCAACTTTCTGTAACTGGCCAGCATAACTCACAGCTTTTGAGGCACACTTTCTTAGGAAAGACAGCAAATTATTTGTGATCTTTTCATACTTTTCATGAGTATGTTCCTGAAAATTTCAAACTACCTAAATAAACCGGAAAGAGAAATGATAAGTGTCTGTTTTTGAAACTGTAATCTCTCATTGTGATAATTATTTTGGACTTCACTCTCCAATCATAGTTTGTCTGAAGAGCAATGATAAAATTTATGAAGGAAACTTATAAGAAAAACCAATGTGCCCTTTTCATTCCATTAACTCATGATCACTGTTCCCCACACCCTCTCATTGAATTAACAACTATATTGAGTTCCCACTGTATACTGGGCTGGGCAATGGAAATAAAATAAACAGGATAACATTCCAAGCAAGTTGGGGAGACAGACAATAAGGAACCATGCCTGGTAATAGGAGATAAGATCAATCGACTGAAGTGACACAGATTGACTGTTGTGGGTGGGCTAGACATCTGGAATGGAGGCTAGAAAGACTCTACTGAGTAAGAGAGATCAAAGTGAGATCTGGTGCCTGAGAAGGAGCTTGCCATATAAAGAATGGCACATAGATGTTTCCAGAAAGAGCCAAATACAAAGGTTAGGGGCTTCAGTGTGCCCCTTCTCATTCTGCAGACCCCTGACTCCTAGATTACACATATAGAAAGTTTTCCTAAAAACCCATATGAACAGAATAGATTTAGGACAATGGAGAAATATTCTTTGGTCACATGTGAATGCCTGTGGATGTAATTGTTGGTTCTTGTTGATAGATGTAACTTATGTGTTCTATATACAGACAGGAGACTGGGACATTTTCTCAAAATTTCCCCCCATAGTCAAATTTTTCAAGAACTAAAAATAACAAATTGGCAATCTACTCATACATGTTCTTTTGTAACATCCAAGGACACTACCCAAGCATGATGGATAATATTATAAGCTGTCTCAGTTATTTGATGAGTTGTGTTATAAAAGTGAAGCAGATTTCATCTTGGTGAAATGCTTACTGGAGGGAGCAGTATTTTCAGTCTGACTGGTAATCATTTTTTTTTGTTTTGTTTTCAGTTTTCTTTTTCCATCATGTACAGGTAAGTACAAATAACATATCCTCTTTGAAAACAAAAGGTTTTGCTACTACCATATAAGAGGGAATGTTGGAGAGAAGGAGGTTCTTCTGATGGCCATTTTATTGGTCTGAGCACAGAGAGTAATATGAGAAATGGTTATTTTATAGACATTATATAGCTATTGGAAGTGATCACTCTGGACAAGAACTGGGTACTGAAAGGAGATAAAGTGATATGCTTGATACCCCTTCAGTACCAATATTGCAAACCACAGTGTCTAAAAGAAAAAGAAGAGAGAAAGGGAGATAGAAAAAGAGAGTGATAGAGGAGAAAAATGTCTGCCACAGACGCAGGCAGGGGAGAGGACTGGAGGGAGAGAGGGCAGATGGAAAACTGGGGACATTGTAGCCAGAAATATGCACAAATGAAGGGTGCTGTACACTGTATGACTGACAATTGTGAACAATTTTGTAATTCATGGTAATTCAATTAAAATATTTATTTATTTATTTATTTTAAAAGAACCTAGAACTTCTACAAAAAGCAAACATTCCCCACAACCTTTCTCCATCCCATGCAGTCTCAAAGACATAGAAATGTCAGTGAATATATGACCTTTATTACTTTCCTTTTTTAGCTTTGGGACACACTTGATGAAGCTCAGGGGTTACTTCTGTCTCAGGAAAAATTCCAGGAGGGGTATGGGTGACCATATGAGATGACAGGGATCGAACCTGGGTTGGCTGCATGAAAGGACTTATTCACTGTACTATTGCTCTGGTCCCCTTTTATTACTCTTAATGTGATCAGCCAAAAATGTTATTGTACTATGGAAAGCTAAATTGGGCCATGTAGTAAAGTGGTATTTGCTTATCAGTGTTCTTTATTTGTATTCAGCTGTAAAAACATTTGCTAAAGCTGGAGGTAGGCTATTGTGATTGAGAACAAGTGAGTTAAATGGAATGATCTCCATAATGCTTTGGGTTTTTTTAAATTTTTTTTAATTTATTTTTGTTCTTTCGGTCATACCTAGTGATGCTGAGTCAGGTTTTACTCCTGACTATGTGCTCAGAAATCGCTCCTGGCAGGCACTGGGGACCATATGGAAAGCAGGGATCGAACCCTGGTCCGTCCTGTGTCATCTGTGTGCAAGGTAAAGGCCCTACCACTGTGCTATCGCTTGGGCCCCCTAAATTTTTATTTTATATTGAATCACCATGAGATAGACAGTTACAAAGTTATTGATGGTTGATTTTCAGTCAAACAATGTTTTAACACTCATCCTTTCATCAGTGTACACTTCCCACCACTGATGCTCTTAGTTTTCCTTCCCTTCCTCCTTCTATGGCAGACTCTATTCACCTCTCCTGTAAGAATATTTTGAGCAAAAACTGAATACATTAGGCTGTATCCAATCTCACACATGAAAGGGAGCTCCAATGAATCAAATAAAATATGATACTTATTATAGGCAGAATGGAGAGGGTGCAAGGACGTTAGACCTGACCAAAAAAGGAAGGAAGGAAGGAAGGAAGGAAGGAAGGAAGGAAGGAAGGAAGGAAGGAAGGAAGGAAGGAAGGAAGGAAGGGAGGGAGGAAGGGAGGGATGGAGGGAGGGAGGAAGGAAGGGAGGGAGGAAGGGAGGAAGGAAAAAAAGAAAGAAAGAAAGAGAAAGAAAGAAGAAAGAAAGAGAAAGATTAAGAAAGGAAGAAAAAAGTTGTTGCAAAGCTACTTTCCCTTGACTAGTGCTAGTTAGTTGATTTTTTTTTTTTTTTTTTGCATTTTGGGCCACACCCTGTGACACTCAGAGGTTATTCCTGGATATGTGCTCAGAAATTGCTCCTCGCTCAGGGTACCATATGGGACACAGGGATAGAACCCAGGTTTGTCTTGGTCAGCTGCAGGCAAGGCAAACACCCAACCGCTATGCTATTGCTCCAGCCCTCAGCCTAGTCAGCTGATTTTTTTATTGACTTGCTAAAGAATCTATTTTTGAAAAAGGAGAAATTAAAATGTAGTGTTAGTGTGATTTATTTAAGTGATTCACTCCACTTTAGGGCCTGCTGTTTTTGCTGTTGTTGTTTGTTTTGCTTTGTTTTGGGCCACACACAGTGGTGCTCAGGGATTAATTCTGGCTCTGTACTCAGAAATCAATCCTGGCAGACCTGGCAGGTCCAGAGGACAATAGATGATGCAGGGGGATTGAACCCAGGTTGGTCATGTGCAATGCAAATGCTCTACCCTCTGTGCTGTCGCTACAAACTTTTCGAGGTTTCATTCATGGTTGGAATATTTCCCAAGCAGTGTTCAGAAGCCTGGAGGATACTCTCACAATTTGCAACCTGACTGGAATGTTCAACTAGGTCCCATCCACCAGTGTTATGGTTTGGATCCAGTGGTAGTGTGTGCCACAATGGCCTTACTAATGATATTCAGGGAGGCATGTGGTGTTAGGAATCAAACTTACGTCACAGAACCCTAGCAGACATGCATCTCTGATCCCTCAGCTATCTTCCAGCCCCAATATTTCTTTTTTTTTTTTTTGTGGTTTTTGGGTCACACCCGGCAGTGCTCAGGGGTTACTCCTGGCTCCATGCTCAGAAATTGCTCCTGGCAGGCACGGGGGACCATATGGGGCACCGGGATTCGAACCGATGACCTTTTGCATGAAAGGCAAACGCCTTTCCTCCATGCTATCTCCCGGGTCCCAAGCCCCAATATTTCTAATTTTTACTGTGCTGATGAGAACATTTTAAATAATAAGGGAGGATTTAAGGCTTTTTTTCCAATCTCTTCTGCTGTGTAAAGTTGTTATGCATCGCATCTTCCAGCACACCAATTCTATCCTCAGCTGCTGTTAACCTGTGGGAAAGCTCATTCATTATGTTCTTCAATTCGTCTACTGAGTTTTTTAGACTTGTTATTTGACTTGATATTTCAGTTTGGAGTTTTCTGATTTCTATCTTCATAATCTTTTGATTTTTTTTTTTTTTTGGTTTTTGGGTCACACCCGGCAGTGCTCAGGGGTTACTCCTGGCTCCATGCTCAGAAATTGCTCCTGGCAGGCACGGGGGACCATATGGGGCACCGGGATTCGAACCGATGACCTTTTGCATGAAAGGCAAACGCCTTAACTCCATGCTATCTCCCAGGCCCCTAGATTTTTATTAGTGTTTTGATCTATACTTTTTTTGAGTTCTGTGAGCATCCTCCCTATTTCTTCTCTAAACTCCATTTCTGAAAGACTGCTTAGGTGGTTGGCCATTATTGGGTCATCAGAGTTCCCCTCTTCATTCTCTATGGCTGATGTTGGTCTGCGTAGTTTCCCCACTGTCGCG
>PVKC010030898.1:0-14687 GCA_004027635.1 Crocidura indochinensis
TCATTGTAACAAGGATGTGTCTGGGGGTGTTTTTCTTTGGGTCTCGTTTGGCTGGTACTCTTCGAGCATGCAGGATTTGATTGCATGTAGTCGTTAAATCTGGTAGTGTCTCTTTAATGATGTCTTTGACAGTTGATTCTTCCTGATGCTCTTCTACTTGGGTCTCTGGGACTCCAATGATTCTTATGTTGTTTCTTTTGGGTTTATCAAAGACTTCTATTTTCATCTGTTCACATTCCTTGAGTACTTTTTCCATTGCCTGTTCGTTTGTCCTAAGGTTCTTTTCCCATTTTTTCTGCTGTGTTGAGTTTTTCTGTATCTCATCTTCCAGCAGTCCAATTCTCTCCTCGGCTGCTCTTACCTGGCTCTTTAGGGCATCCACTGAGGTTTTCAGTTGAGCTACCGTGTTTTTCAGGCCTGCTATTTCAGTTTGAAGTTTTCTGAGTTCTGTCGTTGTGTTCTGTTCAGATCGATCTATGCTTTCTTGGAGTTTTAGAAACATATTCCATATTTCCATTTTAAAATCCTTATCCAAGAGGTTAAGCAGAGGGTTGTGATTTTTAAAGTCGTCCAAGCCATTATCTTCATTCTGGGTGCCTAGTGTTTGTTTACGGGCTTTCCGCATTGTTGCTCTAGTAGTGTCTTTTTTGAATTTTCACTGTCTATAGAGTGATCAGCACTTTCCTTCAAAATTTTTCTTGCCTAGGAACTTTGATAAAATTCTTGTGTGGTCCATCTATGAGAAATATTAATAGTTCATGAGGATCTTGTTGATAGTGTCTAGCAAACTGGTTATTAAGCTGACCAAAACTATCTTAAAGTCTTTAGGATTGATATACCTGTGATGTCCATCCCACCAGGTTTTGATAATCTTGCAAATATTTTATGCTAGTTTGCCTTTATATTCCAAAGGATTTAACCTGTCAATGTCCTTCTTATAATAGTCCCAATAAAAATAATGTTTCAGATTTGGAATATTACACAGGCATTGCATTGGGTTACTGATCTTACCCATATCAATAAATGTACTCCAAATAACCCAGCTGCCCTTTAAAATATCAATGGCTAAAGAGTCTGTGGTACTTATACACAATGGAATATTATGCAGCCTTCAGGACAGATTAAGTCATGACATTTTCCTATACATCGATGTACATGGAATCTATTATGCTGAGTGAAATTCATTAGAGGAAGAGAGAGACACAGAATAGTCTCACTCATCTACGGATTTTAAGAAAACTAAAAGACATTAAAATAATATTCAGAGACGAGGGCCAGAAAAACCGACTCAGGTTATGAAGCTCACCACAAGAGAGTGGAGAAATAATTTTAGCATCTGTAAATGAAAGAGGTAACTTCTGAGCAACCTGTGGGTCAGACATGAAAAAAAAGATCAAAAGATTTCTGAAAACAAAGGAAATGAAGAGGAAAAATTACCAGAATCTGTGTAAAAATTGTACTGCAAGGAAAATTTATCATTTGAAATTATTCATAAGGAAGAAGGGGCCTACATAAATAAATTAATGTCACAGTTTATAAAAGTCCAAAATGATCAACAAAATGAATGAAAAATAGGGAGACATAAGGAAGTAACAAAGCTTTAAGTAGAAATCAATGAATGGGAAATTAAAAAAATAATTCAAAATTCAGTGAAAGAGTTGGTTCTTTGAAAAAAATAAACAAGATGTATATAAACCACTAGTAAAACTCTCCAAGAAAAGAAGATAAATTTAATAAACAGAATCAGAAATGAAAACAGGCAGAATACTACAGATACTACAGAAATTTAAAGAATAGCTAGAGAAAACTTTGAGAGACTAGGCAGAAAACATGAGAATCTGAAAGAAATTGGTAGATTACTGAACTCTTATAACCTCCCAAGTTTGAGCCAAAATAATCTAACATATCTCAACAGAAAACTTTTTATTAAGGACATTAAAATGGTACTCTAAAGTCATCCCCCAAAAAGGCCAGGCTCTGAAGCATTCACTAACAAATTCTGTGAAACTTTCCAAGAGTAAATACTGCCTATACTTTTCTGACTTTTCCAGGAAATTGAAGAAACGGAAATGGGTCCAAATAGTTTTTATGAAGCTAAGAGAACCCTGAAACCAAACCAGACAGAGATGCCACCAAAAAGGAAAACTACAGACAAATATCTATGATGAACATAGATGCAATTATCTTTAACAAAATCTTAGCAAATAGGATCCAATTCCTCACCAGGAAAGTCATACACCATGACAAGTAAGACTCATTCAGAGTATGGAAGAATTGTTTAACATATGAAGTCTATCACTGTAATACATAAATTAACAAAAGAAAAAATAAAAACCATATGATCATGTCAATAGATGCAGGAAAAGCATTTGATAAGTTCCAACACCCATTCATGATAAAAACTCTCAACAAGTTGTGAATGGAACTTTTCTCAATATATCCAAGGCCATAACAAATATTATACTCAATTGGGAAACACTGAAAGCCTTTACCCTATGATATGGCACAAGGTAAGGCTTCCCCATGCTCCCACTT
This sequence comes from Crocidura indochinensis, assembly GCA_004027635.1. Classification (NCBI taxonomy): domain Eukaryota; kingdom Metazoa; phylum Chordata; class Mammalia; order Eulipotyphla; family Soricidae; genus Crocidura; species Crocidura indochinensis. The sequence continues at coordinate 2,536 of PVKC010030898.1, forward strand.
ACATTCAATATGTAGTAAAAGTAATTACAATAGTAATTAGGCAAGTAAAATTTATCAAGTGAATCCATATAGGAAAGTAAGAAGTCAAGCTCTCAGTTTTCAGATGACATGATACTATACTTAGAAAAACCTAGGGACATTATCTAATAGCTCTTAGAAACAGAAGATTCTTATAGCAAGGTGGCAAGCTACCAAATTAATGCACGAAAATCTATTGCTTTCTTATACTCAAATAATTATCGAAAATAAATAGACATTAAAGAAACCCAATCACATTAGCGCCACAGAAAATTAAATACCAGGGCCGAAGTGATAGCACAGGGGTAGGGCATTTGCCTTGCATGCAGCTGATCTAGGAAGGACCTTGGTTTGATCCCCTATATGGTCCCCCAAGCCAGGAGCTATTTCTCAGCGCATAGCCAAGAGTAACTCCTGAACGTCACTGGGTGTGGCACAAAATACAAACAAACAAACAAAACTTAAATATCTTGAAGTCAACTCAAGAAAGAAGTGAGGGACTACGCAGAAAAACTACAAAACACTGCTTCAAGAAATAAAAGAGGACTCAAGAAAATAGCAATACATACCATCTTAATGTATTGGGAGGATTAACATAATTAAAATGGTAATACTTCCCAAAGCACTGTATAGATTCATTGCAATCTCTCTATCTATATTCATGAAATTCTTCAAAGAATTGGATAAAACACTCCTAAAATTCAACTGGAACAACAAATGCCCAAGAAGAGCTAAAACAGCCCTGAAGAAAAAGAAGATAGAAGACATCACTTTCCCGAACTTTAAATTGTACTAAAATCAATAGTCATTAAAACAGCATGGAATAAAGACCGACCCTCAGATAATGAGATAGACATGAATATTCAGAGAATGATCCTCAGAATTACCATCAATTAATCTTTGATAAAGGGGTAAGGAACGCAAAATGGAGCAAGGAAAGTCTCTTCAACAAGAGAACAACTGCTCAGTCACATGGAAAAATAAACGTTGTCCTCTAACATCATGCAAAAAAAAATGAAATCAAAATGGTTTAAACACCTTGATAGAAGACTAAAACTATAAGGTGTGTAGAAGAAAACATAGGTAAAATACTCCATGACATTAAAACTAAAGGCATCTTCAAGGAAGAGACACCAATGTCCAAACAAGTGGATGCAGAGATAAACATATGGAATTACATTAAACTGAGAAGCTTCTGCAATATCAAAAGACAGTCACTGGAGTAAAATGGTAAAGCATGAAATTAGAGAAACTGTTCACACAGTAACCATCAGATAAGGGGATTATATCTTAGATATACAAGGTACTGATGGAAGAAATGAAGAAATGAAATAATAGAAAGAAGAATTAGAAAAAGGAAGAAGAGAAAAAGAGAAAGATAAATTAGAAAAAGAAGATCCAGAAGAAAAATAATAGGAAGAAAATAAGAGGAATAATAATAATAATAATACTAGAAGAAGAAAAGTGGAAAAAGAAGCAGAGGAGAGGGAAGTAGAGAAGGAAGAATGGGAGAAATGAATAGAAGAAGAGGAAGTAAAGTAAGGTTAAAGAAGAGGAAGAAAAAAGTAATAAAAGGGAGAAGTGGAAGATGAAGAAGAGGAGAAAAATATAAGAAAAAGAAGAGGCTAAAGAAATATATATTAAGTGTAGAAAGAAGAGCGAAAGAAAGTAGTTGGGGAAGGAAGAAGAGGAGTGAAATAAGAGATAAAGAAAGGAAAGAAATTACATAATTGAATAGGACCAAAAGAAGAAGAGTACAATGAGGGAGAAGAGAAAGCATAAAAATGAAGAAGAGGAAGAATAGGATGAAGAGGGATGAAAAAGTAAATAAGTAGAGAAGAAAGAAAAGTGGAGAAAGAAGATCAGTACAAAGAGGAGGAATATGAAGAGGAAAATATTAAGAACAGGAAGTTTTTCCACTTTCTCCACTTCCCCATATTTCTCTCCCTGCTTTTCCACCTCCTCTCTTTTCCTCTTCTACTTCTTTGACCTCTTATTTCCCCTCTTTTCAGCTCTTCCTCTTCTTTCTCTTCATTGTTCTTTTACTTCCCTTTCTACCTGTACTTCTTCCTCTTCTACTTTTACCCCACTTCTTTTCCTCGTGTACTTACTCTTATTCTTCTACCTCTACTTGTTCCTATACCTCTTGCTCTTTGCCCTCTTCTTCCTCTTTTTCCTCATCTACCTCTCATATTTACTATTCTTTCTGATTCCCGGTGACAATCACAGAAAACACAGCAGAAAATATATAAGTGCAGCTGGCACTTTGCTCCACGGCTATGCACTTCTTAGAACATGAACCCCATTGCAACATGTAGCAAGAGTCACATTTCAAGCATGGCAGTGGTGGCAGTGGGGGGAAACACAGCACTACAGCATGCATAGAGAATGAAGATGGCAGCTCTGATGACCCAAAAGTACCAACCACCTAATTAACCTCTCAGATAAAGAGTTTAGAATAGAAATATGAGGATGTCTGTAGAACTCAAAAGAGCATAGGCTGATCTGAACATACCACAAATAGAGAAATCAGAAAACTCGAAACTGAAATAGCAAGACTTAAAAACGCAGTACGGAAAGCCTCGCCTATAATGTAACAGCAGCTGAGACAGAAATAGTGAGCTTGAAGATGAGATTCATCATAACTCCATATAGTAGAAGAGATTGGAAAAAAAACTTAAAGCAAATGACCAGGCAATGTAAAAATACTCAAAGATTGTGAAAAGATGGAAAAAGAAATGTTTGATAAATTTAATAAATTGGAGTTCCAGAAACACAGGAAGAAAATCTTCAGGAAGAATCAACAGTCAAGAAAATCATTATAGAGAAATTCCCAAAGCTAAAGATGGCATGCAACCAAATCCTGCAAGGCCAAAGAGTACCAGCTAAAAGAGACCCAAAGAACAGCATCCCAAGATATATTCTGTTCAGGATTATGAATCCCACAAGAAGGGATAGAATAGTAAAGGCAACAAGATCAAAAAGGGAAATAATATTCCAAGGAACATCCTTAATGTTTAGAACAGACATGCCACACACACACACACACACACACACACACACACACACACACAAAACCCTCAAGGCCAGAGGGCAGTGGTGGGATATAGTGACAAAACTCAATGAGATAAATGCATCACCTAGAATACTAAACCCAGCAAGACTCACTTTTATGGTACAAGGAAGTATATACAGCTTCATGGAAAAACAACAGGACAGAAATTTTACTGACTCAAAACCAGCCCTGAAAGAAAAGCTGAAAGGTCTTTAAGAAAAGAAAGACCAACAGATACACCAAACTTTTACACAAAGATGACACTAAATCCCATGACATCTCTCTCGATGTCAATAGACTAAATGCACCTGTTAAGAGGCACAGAGTGGCTCTTAATGAATCCATCCGGGGCCCGGGAGATAGCATGGAGGTAAGGCGTTTGCCTTTCATGCAAAAGGTCATCGGTTCGAATCCCGGTGCCCCATATGGTCCCCCGTGCCTGCCAGGAGCAATTTCTGAGCATGGAGCTAAGAGTAATCCCTGAGCACTGCCGTGTGTGACCCAAAAACCAAAAAAAAAAAAAAACAAAGATGAATCCAACATTTTGCTGTCTAAAAGAAACACATCTGAATAATTAAAGCAAGCATAGTCTCAATATCAAAGGCTAGATGAAAACCATCCAAGCAAACAACTCCTTTAAAAATGGGAGTGGCCATATTAGTATAAGATGAAACAAACTTTAGACTCAGAAAGTTATAAGGGACAAAGATATTCTGTACTAATCAAAGGATATGTACAACTCTTGTCAAACTTAAGAGAAGATATCAATACCAGCACAATAATAGTGGTAGATCTCAACAATGCCCTGACAAACCGTGATAGGTCAGCCAGGTTGAAAGCCAACAAGAATATATTAACTATGAAAATATAAATGGAAGAAAGTGGTCTAGTATATATAAACCATATATAATATACATATTATATAATATATAATTAATATGTATTTATATATTTAATTAATATATATAATTAATATATTATATCAGGACAATCTTACATATCTAAACAACACAACACTACTGAGGAAATGAAAATGGTCATCAAGAGTTTTCCCAAAAGCAAAAGCCCAGGCCCAGATGGATTCACTAATGAATTCTTTCAAACCTTTCAAGAGGAACTTCTAACAATTTTATTCAGGTTCTTTCATGAAATTAAAGAATCAGGAACACTCCCAAACAGTTTTTACAAAGCTAACATCACCTTGATATCAAAACTAGACAGAGATGCTGCATATAAAGGAAACTGCAGATATACCTGAAGAACACAGATGCAAAGATCTTCAGTAAAATTTTGGCAAACAGGATCCAATGCCTCATAAAGAAGGTCATTCACCAAGAACAATTACTTTTCATCCAAGGAATGCAACGTAAACCAATAAACATAATATATCACATCAACAAAAAACATATGATCATATCAATAGTTGCAGAGAAAGCATTTGATGAGGTCCAACACCCATTCTTGACAAAAACAGTCATCAAGATAAGAATGGAAGGACCATTTCACAATATAATAGAGGAAATCTACCACAAGCCAATGGCAAATATTATTCTCAATGGGAATAAACTAAGTCTTTCTTCAAAATCCGGCACAAGACAGGGCTGCCTTCTCTCATCACTCCTCTTCAAAATAGTGCTGGAACTTCTTGCCATAGCGATTAGGAAAGAAAAAAGATAGGAAAGGATGAAGTCAAGCTCTCACTGTTTGCAGAAGGCATGATATTATATTTATAAAACCCTAAAGACTCTACCTAAAAGTTTCTAGAAACAATCGATTCATATAGCAAAGTGGCAGACTACAAAATTAATACTCAAAAATCAATGACCTTATACACCAATAATGATAGAGAAGAAATGAATATCAAAACATCTCATTTACATTAGTGCCACACACACTCAAATATCCTAAAATCAACTTAATTAAAGATGTGAAGGACTTATACAAAGAAAACTACAAAACCCTGCTTCAAGAAATAAAAGTGGACACACCAAAATGGAGGCATATACCCTGCTTATGGATTGGGAGGATTAATATCATTAAAATGGCAATACTCCCCAATGCATTGTATAGCTATAATGAAATCCATCTAAGGAGACCCATAAAATTTTTCATAGAAGTGGATCAAACATCCATGAAATTCATCTGGAAAATAAACACCCACGTATAGCTAGAGCAATACTTGGGAAAAGGAATATGGAGGCATCACTATTCCCAACATTAAATTGTCTTAAAAAGCAATAGTCATTAAAACATCATTGTATTGGAATAAAGACAGACCTTCAGATCAGTGAAATAGACTAGAATACTTAGAGAATGCTCCCCAGATATACAATCAAATAATCTTTTATAAAGGGGCAAGAAATGCAAAATGTAGAAAGGAAAGCCTCTTCAACTAGTGGTGTTGGCCAAACTGATCATCCACTTACAAAAAATGAACTCAGACCTTCATCTAACACCGTGGAGTAAGGCAAAATGTAAATGGATTAAAGACCATGATATCAGACTTAAAACAATAAGGTATATAGAACAGCATGTAGGTAAAACATTCAGGACATTGAAACAAAAGTCATCTTTAAGGAAGAAACAGCACTCTCCAAACAAGTTGAAGCAGAGTTATACAAATCATAATATATTAAGCTCAGAAGCTTCTTCACCTCAAAGAAAATAATGCCTAGGATACAAAAGCCACTCACAGAATGGGAGAAGCTATTAACCCAATATCCGTCAGATAAGGGGCAAATATCTAAGTTATACAATTTACTGACAGAACTTAACAAGAAGAGAAAACATCTAGCACCATCAAAAAATGGGGGGAAAATGAACAATTGGTCAAAGAAGAACTACAAATGGCCATAAGGCACATGAAAAAAATGTTTCACATCACTAATCATCAGGGAGATGCAAATCAAAACAATATGGTACCATCTGACACCACAGAGACTGGCACACATCACAAAAAAACAATAACATTCAGTGCTGGTGGGGATGTGGGGAGAAATAAACTCTTTTTCACTGCTTGTGGGAATACCATCTAGTCCAGCTTTTATGTAAGCAATATGGAGATTCCTCAATAAACTAGAAATTGAGCTCTCATGTGATTCAGCTATACCACTCCTAGGGATACACAAAAATACAATACAAAAATTCCTTCCTCACACCTATATTCATCACAAAGCTATTTAAAATAACCAGACTCTGGAAACAACCAAGATGTCCTTGAACAGATGAATGGCTAAAGAAACTGTGGTACATATACACAATGGAATATTATGCAGCCATTAGGAGAGATGAAGTCATGAAATTTCCCTATATATTGATGTACATGAAATCTATTATGCTGAGTGAATTTAGTAAGAGGGAGAGAGAGACATAGAGTATTCTCAAGCATATATGGGTTTTAAGAAAAATTAAAGACATTGTAATAATTCCCAAAGATGAAGGCCAAATGGACAGGCTCAAAATTTGAAGCTCACCACAACAAATGGTGATTGCAATTAGAAAAATAACTACGCTGAGAACTATCATAATAATGTCAATGAGTGAGGGGTGTAGAAAACCTGTCTTGAATACAGGCATGGGTAGGAAAGGAAGTGTTGGGGGCTTTGATGATGGGAAGGTTGCACGGGTGAGGGGGTGTTCTTGTTACTGAAACCCAAATAAAATTATGTTTTAATCATGGTGTTTAAATAAAGAAAAAAAGAAAAGGAAAAATAATGAAGAATAGAAAAAAGAAAAATAGGAGGAAGATGAAATGTAAGAAAATGAGGAATATGAAGAGGAATAAGAATAAAAAAGAAGAGGAAAAAGAAGAGGAGGAAGAAAATAGGAGGATGAAGAAAAAGAAGTGGAATAACAGGAGAAAGAAGAGAAAAAGGAATATTAGAAATAGGATAAATAAGAAGAGGATAAAGAAGAGAATAAGAAGTAGATGACAAGAGGACTATAAGCTATCAGGAAGAACAAAATTGGAATAAGAAGGAAAAGAATAGAAGAGGAGGGAGAAAATGAAAAAAAGAGGAAGATAAGAAGAGGAAGAAGGATATAAAACAATTAAGGAAAGAGGAGAAAGAAGATAAGGAGGAAGAAAAAGAGGAAGAAGACAAGGAGGAAGAGATGTAACATTTAAAGTGAAAGAAGACAATTAAAAGAAGGGTGGAAGAGCAATAAGGAAGTTGAAGATATAGAAGTGGAAGATATAGAGAAATATTATTTACTTCAGTTCGTAGTTTTCTTATTTCTATTTAAATATACACTTGATTCTTATTTGTGGTTCATTCACCTCTATCTATGCTTTCTTTAAGTTCAATAAACATTCTTAATATTTATTTTCTAAACTCCTTACCTGAAAAAATAAATAAGTGGTTGGCACTTTCTGGGTCATCAGAGCTGCCATCTTCGTTTTCTATGCATTTTGTTGTTCTAAGTTTTTTCCTCATTGCCACTCTCGTAGAGTGGTGTTTTCTCCGTTCCGTGCTCGGATTATTGGCTAGGCAATGTTCATGATTGTGAAGCATTACTGTGAAGTAAAGCGGATTGGCCACGCTTCTTTGGCTCTGCCCTTCATAGGCGGAGACAGATCAACTTTGATGTCATGTCCTCAGGTCCTGTTTTCTCTTGTCATGTCTTAAGGAGCTGCTTTGGGTGGAGTGGTTCAAAACTGCCTCATGGAGTAGAGCAGAGTTAGTTCAAACTGTCTCCCACGTGTCAAAACACATGCCAGGGATCAGGCTCCACCCTTTGTGAACAGAAACAGGTCACCTCCAATGACATGCCTTCTGGACCTGTTTTCTGTTGTTGTGCCTTAAGGAGCTGTTCTGGGTTGGGTGGTTCATGGCCGCCTCATGGATCAAAGCCTCTTTATCATTTTGAATGTGTCAAGTAAATTTTTACATAAAAGCATAAGTGTTAACACTATCATATGCAAAATACCTCAACTACAATATATAAGAGTATTGGATATGAAGCAATCTAAATCTTTACAGAACTACTAGAAAATTTAGGTGATTTAATTTTGAAATAGCCCTCTATTTGTGTTCTTTAAGTCATACCTTTAATTATAACAAAAGCTCAAAGACTTGACTCAAAAATAATAAATACTCAATAAGCTGTGTTTTGGCTTATATAAGTCCTAAGTCTATTAAGTCATTTTTAAGATTACATGATATGTCCAATTTTATACATATCAATAAGAATATGAAGAAAATATAATTCATTATATGATATCTCTGAATTTGATCATACCTAAAGATACCCTACATGATTCATGATTGTGAATCATGCTTTCCTGTTTGGTGAGAGGGTGTATTCAAGAACATAGTATTCTATTCTTAACTTTATCTGTAAAAATAATAAAACTGTATTATGAACAACCTTGTAAACATGGTGTTTAAATTTTTTAAAATAATATTTTGTTTTTAAATCCACTCTCTTTATGAGTTTCCCTAAGAGGTAAGCACTTTTTTGTGACCAAGAGCTCATAATTTTGGAGTATCTTTTCCCATAGAATGCTGCTATTTATTATTGGCTTAAGATGTTTTATTTCTAGAATAAATTTCACCTTGCAAAGGGAAGGGAACCTTTATTCTTGAGATCTTACTGTAAATGTTTTAACACTGGATTGGGAAAGTTCTCAGTCCCTGCATTTTCTCAAGTTATTTTGATCTGAGGATGGCAAAGAAATTTCTTTCCAACAAGGGAGCAGGAAATCTGAAAATATATAAACTTATAATGATCTAGAAATATGAACCCCAATTTAGACAGAATGGACAAAACATGAACTTTTAAAAATGTCAATGGAAAGAATGGGGCCTAGAAGTTGAAAGAAGAGTAGAAGGAAGAATGCAGATATTAATGTATTTTTATAGAAATCTCCTACTTCCTACAGACACTCAAAATATGGACTTTCCTCCTGAGTTTACTGATGACAAGATGAAACTTTGACTCTTGCTATAATGAAATAATCAGATGATAAGCGTTCATACTTCTTATGAGGCCCTTGAAAACAGATCCTTACTTCTAGGACAATTACAGAAGGAAGAGTATAAAGATGCATAAAATAATGTTAAAAAGAAGAAAGGTAGATGGGAGTATAACATAAAGTTTTATAGTCTTCTTGGCAGATGTGCTCTGTATTGTTGATATCCCCAGGGATTGACATGAACACAACAGTCCTACTGCACCTTATGGATTTGGAACTTTTGACTGGGAAGCCAATCCCCTTAGAACTCTGAATGGTCCAAATGTATGGTATCAGTTGACGTGAATTTGAGGAATTTTCTGCCATCCCACTAGCATAATGAATTGTTATCGGTGTGTGTAGGGGGTGGCTGGGAGGAAGACCTTTGATTTAATTTGATCAAGATAAAGGGAATCCTGGAAAAGATGCCTTGCCACACTGCATGCATGTCATTGATTTGGTTTTTAAAAGGGAATTCACATCCCCGGTTACTTCAGGTTCTACCAATATGATTCCTATTTACTACCACCTGGAAAGTTTTTGATGGAATTAGAAGAGTGTTCCCTCACTTCCTCCACCAGTTTGAGGTGTCCTAGCCAATTTCGTTATTAATAACTAGTTGCTTGGAGTTTTAATTGAAGGTTCCAGGATAACTTCCACTATTCTTTGTCCTTCCTCTATGCTGGCTGTAATTTCGGGTTCTGCAATTTCAGATATCTTTGTGATAATTTTTCTGGATATATGATTGGAGCTTGTGCTATGCAAGTATGACTTGTTACTTTTTTAGTGATGAAACACACTAAGATCTTGAATATACTGCTCAACTCCAGCAAGTATGTTATAGAGCAGGGAAAGATAGATAAATTGCTCATGCACCCTGGTGCTTTAGAGAGGCTTAAAAGGTTCTCATGTGCTCTGGGGGATTTATGGCTCTGTAACATGGCTTTGGGCACTGCCTTGCTCACCATCTCAGGTGACCTGGTCATTCCCCTGGACACTAATACCCATCGTTACTTATTTAATTCATAAAACAGCCTGTAAGATACATAGTTTGTCTCCGTTTTTATAATTGTCACAGAAGTGCAGCAGGCTATACTATGTATCTTGTAGATAATCTATATATCTATATGTCAATATATCTATATATCTGTACCTAAAATGCACAGCAGAGCCTCACAGCAAATCAAACTTTCTTGGAGAAATTTAGTTCTCTCAAACAGTACTATGTAACCTAGTGTAAGTTACAAACCACCGAGAAACTTAATATCCTCTTTGGTGGAATGGGATTAATAAAGTTTACCTACAAAATTGTTATGGCAATAAGGTTGCATTTATTCATTCATTTAACAAATACTTGGTATGCACCGGAGGTGGGTGTGGGGCACATAAACTAGAAGAAGGAAGGGAGACATCTGATAAGTAAGTAAATATCAATTGCAGATTATATTAGCAATATGCAAAATTGCAGGTGCTGCAAGAGAGAAAAGCAAGTGGAAATGATTTAAATTATAAAAGTTTGGGAATGAATCTTAGTCAGTGAGTTATCATAGAGGAGAAATTTTAAGTTAATCCTAAACCTTTGAGTATGAGAAGGATGTGGATTGAGGATCAGAGGCTAGTAGTCTTAGTAAGAAGGAAATATACAAACAAAGGTATCAGAAGAAATGTTTGTTTCACCACATAACAAAATGAATGGTTTTAATATATATTCTATTCCAAAAATAATATATGGATAGATTTGTGTGTTTTTAAGTTAAAATACAGTATCATATATCTTTAAAGATTAAGTATACTTATAAGGAATGTCTCTAAGAGGATAAGCTTCTATTATTACAGGACAATTAGAGACTTTATAGATTAAAAATAAGAACAATGCCAAATGTGAAAATAAAGGAGTGATTAAGTAGAAAGTATATTAGAAATTCAGTGATAATTGGACAAAGATGGAATACTAGATTTTAAATTCTTTGAAATTTAATAAAATTTACACTGGTCAAATTTATAGCCCGCATGCTTGTGGTTTTACTTTTTAAACAAAATATATAAGACAGAGTATAAGAATACCAAAGACAGTATATTTAAGTCTAATCTTGGGAAAAGTTAGCCCTTTCAGGTGTACAGCACCTGGGGTGTATTAATGCTAGTTAAAGGATAAAGATCTTAAGATCTTACTGAACTTCTGTTGATAATAGTAAATCTGCCAATTTGTCATGATCTCAGTGAATGAAATCGTGAATCAATGAATCAAAACCATTTTCTCCATCATTTTTATTTAATTGATGCATTTACACCTTGGTAAAGATATTCATATCCTGGAGATACAAGGTGGGTATGCAGAATGTTTAGTTTGTTCAAAACTAAGGTGTTTGATTATGTTCAATTTTGGCCACATGTGTGGAAAATTGCATCAGTTTTTAAAGATTTATAGTTTTACATGTGTTCCCCATACGGTGTATTTTTTTTTTTTTTTGGTTTTTAGGCCACACGCGGTGACGCTCAGTGGTTACGCCTGGCTATTCCCTCAGAAGTCGCTCCTGGCAGGCACGGGGGACCATATGGGGAACCAAGGGATCGAACCGTGGTCCGTCCTAGGTTAGCGTAGGCACCTTACCTCCAGCGCCACCGCCCGGCCCCCAATATATGGTGTATTTTTATGTTAAGGACATAATTTATTGGCCATGATGATATGTTGACACTATAAGCAGCAAAAGCCAATTTTGTCCTACCCGTACATATGGCACTGAGCACATTTCCTCTAGCTGATGAGCAGGTAAGAACTGGCCCTAGGCTGATGATCAGAAACAATTTATTCCATTCTAACAATGCTTATATAGGACAAGAGGAACTGGGATGCATGCAAGGTGGCAGAACTTCTAACATCAAAGATGGGCAGCCAAGAATGCGAGGAACCAGGGAGAAGTTAAACATAAGCATTGAACAATAGGAGTGCAATAGGGAGCATCACAATGGGTAAGATCAATGTTGATAGGTAATCCTTAACAATAGCTCTCTGTGAAGGAGAGGGAACAGCTGGAAGTTTAGCCCGAGAGTGATCACTGATTCTGGGGAAATGGTGTTCCTCATTGTTCTATCCTTCCCCATCTCTGGAGTGATGTCTCTGAA